>JAOTOM010002426.1:0-102476 GCA_034440615.1 Ashinkailepas kermadecensis
CGTCGATCAGCACAATGGAACGAAAACGCCATGCCGCTTTGCGCTCAACAAAGGCAAGGCTGCCGGCGCCAATCCGTTCGTGGTGTCCTGATCTGAAATTATAGCTGTCCGGAAAATACTGCTTCGTAATAAACATGCACATGAATTTAAAATGGGCTATCAAAGCCACACATTGGATCGAATCCAAACCTTTCCGTTCATTGGTGAAGACCTCTTCTCAGTCTTGTGTGTGTGGAGGGGGGGAGGGACACAGTGAATTTGTGCTTCAGAATATCAAGTGCACACCATGGGTCTAATGTTAAATTTGTTTCGAGCGGGTGTCCAGGCCAACAACCCCTCCCCCGTCTTCACTCATGCTTACATTACATGTAACGTCCATTCTAACAGCTTTTTTTTTAGGGAACTGGCGTAATTTTGCTGAAGTGTGTCATGGAAAATTTAGGACAAAGAAATGAACATGGTGCTAATGTCCCGTAAAAGTGCATACAGTGTGTATTAACCTGCGCAACGTATGCGAAAGAAGTCTCTGAATCATTCCGTTCCCAGTCGAAGTTCAGGCATTTCCACACCGAAGACTTCCTCGCATTGACGTAGGAACCGAGGATGGGGGAGGGATATGTGGCAGCCTCTTCTTAACTGTGGGCGAGCTTAGCATTGACCCCATAAGCGTTACAACGTTTTGGGCGTCGCATGGAAATAATCAGCCTCAAAATGGCTTTCGTCCTCCTGCCCAACTTTGGGACAGTTCCTGTGACACTGCCTCCCTGTTCCTCACCTCAGCTATGTTAGTGTGGCTTCGGTGGAGCCAAGATCGTCGACGGCGTCGGTAATACGCCAGCGTACCAGCAACATCAGATGAAAATGCGACATTGTATTTTTGCCGTTTGAAATGTTATTCCACAAGATATCGGCTTTTGTCATGTTTACCCAGCAACACTGGGGCCGTATATCTATGCACGGCCGGCGACAGCCCCAGCCGTCAGGTAGATAGGAGCAAAACCGCTTGGGAGAAACAAGGTTTTGGTCTCGTAGGGCAGCTTGATCATCAGGGATGGTTTTCAAAGGTCGGCAATGCGTACGCCTGCGTGGAAGCAGTGTGATGTTTAACGAACATTTTTTTGTGAAAATGAATTGAAATATACACTAAATATTTACATATTTCGCACGAACTTTCTCCTCTTTTAGCCTGACCAATTATGTTCCCATTATCCAAAGACAAGAAAATACTTGCTGCAGCTTTTTTATCACGTTGACTAGAAAAACAACTAGATTGGCAGTTCTCTTGAAGATTGAATGCACAGAGCAAACGGAGATCACGATCATTTGGAATGCAACTTGTATACTAGCATTTACAATGAATGCAGTAAAAGCAATGATCAGGAATATACAACGAATATTCTTTTTCTTATGGACATACGTTGGTAATGCATCCACTAAGACATGGATACATTTCTTATCAGTCTAGTAGGAGGAAGAAGAAATTCCCCTTCACTAGACTGATCTCTTACTAGCTCATCCATTTTTATTATTATACTAATTAAACTTTTGATCATGGCTGATCTATCCTCACCCCTGGCTGGTATGACCTCTATCTAATCCATTCCCTGATTGGCCTGATTCCTGATTGATCTGACCGATTGCTTGCCTATATCCTCATCAGACTGATTCGTCTAGTCTGACATCTCACCGGCCTAAACCCTGACCATGCTAACTCCTGGCCAATATTTGCTCTGCCCTGACCTGTTTGACACCCGACCCGTCCAACACCAGGCTGCTATGACCCCTGAGTGGTCTGTCAGCTCCCTGACTGGTGTGACGCATGACCCGGTCTGACCTCTGACCGGTCTGTCGATCCCCTGATCGGCCGCCCCACCGTCGGCAGCCGCCGCGCGTCAGTATCGCCGCCGCGCGCCGTCCCGTCGCCGCTGAATGATGCACGCGCCAACTTCTGCACGTCTTCGGCGGCCGGACGCCGTTGCCATGGCGACACGCGGCCGCTCGCGGCGACACCGGAAGCGGGAAAAATCGGTCGGCTGATGGAGAGCGGCGGAGTCGGCGCGATGGGGTGGCGAATTTGTCGACTCTTGTCATCGACGGAAGGCGGTAACGACGGCGCGCGGCGGCGGCCGCGAGCCGCACAATGGCCGGCCGCGCGCCGCCGCGATACGACTGGTAAACACGAACACAGCGCCCGCGGCGACGCAGGAAGACATAAAGATGCATCATTTGTTTTGATACGTCGGAGGGCGACGCGGCGGCCGGCCGCGCGGCAGCATTCGGTCGGGGAATTGCCGGATTAGTCAGCGGACGCTGGCTGGGCTGGTTGCACGGCGCCGACGAAAGCTGGGCACGGTCGCGTGCGTTTTGTTGCACATTTGCAGTGTATCGGTTGCACCGTGCAGCATTGCGGGCGGCCATGGACGACGGCGCAGTGCCGAGTTAGGCCCTGAGCACTGCGCTAGTTGTAGGATCTATTGGTAAATATTGCTCCACGCTACGGCACGGCCGCAAATTGAGGACACAATCGCCGACACGTACCTCAAATAATTGGTAGTGCTTGAAGTGGTAAATTAACAGTTTTAGTTGCTTCTATTGTGTGTTGTATGGTTGATGTCTAGCCCAACAATTGGCAAGAATTGAGTTTTGCGTACCCCGCCCCCTAAGTTTTCCACAAGAGTAATGAAACCATTCTCGAATGCTAAATAAAACTAAAGCATAACACGAATGGAAATTATGTCATCAGCTTTGAGCACAGACCCTGTTGGTATATCCAAATTCAAGATTAATGCATCTAATAGCGAAATTTTCATGAGTCAGTACATTCCCAAATGGCGCCTCCCCACCCTGTATACATCAATACACCTCAGTTCACTCCCAGATGGCGCCTCCCCACACTGTGCACATCAATACATTCCCAGATGGCGCCTCCCGACACTGTACACATCAGTACACATCAGTACATTGACAGATTGCGCCTTTCCAGACTTCGAGCTGTTGTTTGGCAATGCAATCCCACAGTCTCAACATCACGCTTTCCAAGTATATTTGGTGTTTGAGCACTACCTTTACGATTAAAACTCTACACGGTCTGTCTAAGACCACACTTGTGTTCGCAGGGAGGGTGGACCTGGCTCGTGCAATGGTAGGACAAATTGCGTGACCTCAGCCAAGTCAAGTATCGACAAACAGTTAGTTCCATTCGTGGCCACAGCCGCGTCAAGTATCGGACACATAGTTAGCTGCATTCGCATGCGAAGCTCTGACTCACTCCGCCACTCGTGTATCACCACAACCCGACAAGGCCATCCGATACCAATGACATATCACATCATGGTACATGTAAGGAACCTCCGCCGGCCGACCGACCATGTTATCCTATTACAGCGCATATTTCACAAGTCGACCGCTCCGCCTGTATGCCGACGACTCCCAGAGCAGCCAGTTCCGGTATTCTGTGCCGGAGCGACCTTTTATGATAGCACTGTTTACGATGGCCGATAAGGCACGGCTCGTGTGCGCAGCTGGAAGGAGAAATTGCGATACTCCTCTGTGTCCACCCGGCTTATGTTAATCCGGTGCATGCCCGCCTGGCCTGTGTTACTCTTGTGTGTGTGTAGGTGTGTGTGTGTGTGTGTGTGTGTATGTGTGTACATCCATGCTGCGTCAGCCATGTCTGTGTCCACCCGGCGTATGTTAGCCCTGTCTGTGCCCTCCAGGCGTATGTTAGCCCTGCGTATGTCCACCCGGCTTATGTAAGCCCTGTGTGTGTCCACCCGGCTTATGTAAGCCCTGTGTGTGTCCATCCTGCTTCTGTAAGCCCTGTGTGTGTCCACCCTGCTTTTGTTAGTGACCCATGTCCACCCGGCTTATGTTGGCTTGGCGTGTGTTCACCCGGCTTATGATAGTGTTTCATGTCCACCCGGCTTATGTTAACTCACTATCCCTTCTTTGAGATGTCTAACAAGCAATGCATACATGCTTTGAATATTTGGTCCCATCGTCCACTATTGTCATCCACAAGCAGATGATGATGGCTCCTGATGAGTCCGAAAGGGTTAAATTTTGGTATGGCAAGATCCAGCGGCGCAGTGAAAAAAAAAAAATATTGTGGGAAGAGTACGGCAATGGAAAGCCTGATGAGCTCAAAATGTATTGAAGGGCCTGGTAGATTGGCCGCTATGTTAAGTATATCATGAATAGGCGGCTTCGGCCGAACATGAGAATTGGAATATATTACCACGATTGAAGATGCCATAGCGCCCTTCACTCAGTCGCAGAGGACGAAACGAAACCGCACAACCCCGGTCCAAAGGGCTCGTCGGCTCGGCATTGGGTACAGATGAAGAAGGCACGCGACAATATTCACAAAAACAGGACATAAAGCTCCAGCACGCTAGCGGTAGTCAATATTATTAATCACATGTGCTGACATAGCACAAAATTAACGGCCAGATAAATAACTATGGATCCAAATTATATTTGAACGATGAGAGAGAACTACATTCAACAACAATTGAAGGAAACCTACTCCAAAAATATATGTTCCTACAGAACTGCTGCTGTCAAAAGTATTGGGTGGGGGTTGGGGAGGGAGGGCGAGCCCTACACCTCACCAGAAATATAATTTTAACCAATGGTAAGCTGTCTTGATAGCTGGGGCCAGACTGTATTATCTCTTGGGTAAGGGGAACATATTCAATTATGTAAAGTCGTGCGCTTGCCCTCACGCCATTTTCCCATAATTTGGGAGAATAAAACTTAAATATGATACGTATATATATATATATATATATATATATATATATATATATATATATATATATATATATATATATATATATATATATATATATATATATATATATATATATATATATATATATATATATATATATATATATATATATATATATATATATATATATATATATATATATATATATATATATATATATATATATATATATATATATATATATATATAGATATATATCTTCATATTGGTTGGTAATTCATGTGCACCTGGCTGTCCGTTCCTCCACCACGTTAGAAGGCACACGTTAGTTGGGGAGCGGCCATGCACGCGGCGGCACCATTACGCGGCCACATCCCCAGACCGATAATCTGTCGATAGATAGATGGGTATCTGCTCGGCTGGCGAAGCGGTTCCGCTGCATGGGGCTGGCTGCGTGCCGGCCATCATTTCCGCACTCTCCGCCACGTCGGCTCGACTGGCACGGGAGGTGGCTGCTCGCCGCTTCCGCCATTACGCCAAATGTTAGGTTCGCGTGTGCGCGCCGCCAAAATCGGCGCCCGCTTGAAGGCTGGACGTGCCGACCAAGATAGAGTCGTCGTCTGCCTGCATTATCGCCGGTCAGACGGCACGGGCGCCGATCAATAGCGCGCGCCAGCTCGCCACCAGCCGGGCACCTCCGTCTCAGGAGAGACTCAGCGGGCGGCGGCGGCGCGCGACACCGCACACCGCCGTGCAACACGGACACGCGAGGATGCGGACAAGGCGGACCAAATCGATGCGTGGACAGCCAACAGACAGCTTACTTCGGATGAGATTTCCTTCAGAGGTTGTCATGCTGGCTCTAGTCGTACGTACATTGATACGCCTGGTAAAGGGAAGAAGTCATTCAAGTCATCAATGTTTCTTTTTACTAGAATATTGCGAATGAATCTGCACTGCTTCTTCTTAGCGTATTCTTGACATAGGATCCTATCTAACCAAGGTGGAGTGTTCAGCTTGACTGATCGAGATGGGAGGTGACACCGGTCTCAATCAAAGCCGTCTCGTCGTAAGTACGTGGAGTCTGCTTTATGGCGATGGGTACGCAAGGGGAGGGGGTAGTCTCTTGCTGTACTGGCTCTCCGCTCCACCACCTTCATGTATATCTCACTTAAAAAGAGTGATTATTTGGCAGCTGGCTGACAATTTGATCATCACAGGCTCTTGAAGTAAAAAATATTTAGAGTCTTTAGTCGGACGCTCAAATGCAGCCATTGGCGAAGTTTCTCCGGAGCTGTTTCCCTGTCCCAGGGATGTTTTGTCTGGGGGAGGTGACTGCGTGGGAAATGTGCCCCGCATTGTTTCGAAAAAATCATTTCTACCTGAAATATTTCAAAGCAAGTGCTTGATTTTCAATATTTGTTTCCCTCGAACTTCGAAATAGCAGAATGTATCTCCCACAATTTGAAGGTGTCTCTTTTTAAGACAATAATGCATCGATGGCATGTCATATATATGTTTATATAGAACCAAAACGTCATATGGACAAGCTCGGTCCGATTAGAAATCCAGACATTGTTCAAGACATCTAGGTCAAGTTTTTCATGTCAAACTGCCAACTACAAGCCAACTTGAAATGCAAAATACCTGGTCAGGTTGGGTCAAAGCATTGTAAATAAGTGAGCCTGGTATTTTGGCGTTCATGTACTCAGACTGGAATGGTACTTGCCATGAGCTCCGTCGCCGATGAATGCGAGGATAGAGCCCTCCCCCGAATATTTGTGTATTTTAAATTAATATGATAGACGAAATGGTACATAAAAGCGAAATAGACGTGTTCATTGCCTATGCAACTCCCATATGAACGCTTCCTCGAAAAAATTAGCTTTAAATACACAATATCTAAATAAAAAGGTTTTGACTGAGCCCCTGTCGTGCCAAGCGGATTTTGGAGAAAAAGAGCCTCAATCTACCCTGCAAATACGCCAAGAGCCATAATAGTGTCGGATACCTTGGGTGGCGAGGTTGAGCGAGGAGGTGTGGTAGGGAATGGGGATGGGGAGGAGATAAACCCGCCAGATATCGGATCACGATCGAGCGTCAGGCGTTGGCCATGCTCAGATTCGGAGCGGGCCAGTGTTCAGGCTCCAAGTACAGGACGAGACTCCGACTGTAGGCTACCAACTGGACGCATGTCCGCCACACACGGACAAAACTGGCGCCACAAAGACGAACAAACTGATTGGAAAATAGATAGAGTCCTTCGATGTCACATTTTGCCGTCCTGGCGATCCGTTTAAGCGTTCCTCATCTTCTGCAAAATTGAAGATAAAAATGGATTCAATGCGGTTCGGTAGACCTTCGTGAGCGGAATCCTCCCCTGCATGGGGCCGTGGGAAACAGCATGCAGTCTGTTCGGCGGAGCGTGTGCCAAACTACTGAACATGCCTGGCAGTAGCATCTCGGATTTACAACTTCTCGTCAGTCTGCCAGCAACGAGGGGCAAAATGAGACGAGCATGGAAGAGAGAACAGAAACTGTTAGAAGAGATCTTCGGACTCAGGGCCGTGCTTCGCTTCGACAAATGCCACATTGTTTATGCATTTTGATTGCAGATATACCTGATAGTCGCATATAATTGTTGAGAAGGTGCAATTTCTTGTTCTTCTAGGATTGCAGACAGGTACAAGCAGGTTGCAGCGCACCTGTTTGCATATATGAGACGTCTGCAACGACTCATCGACACTTTTCCTCCAGCTGATATGCATTTCGCTACTTTCTCCAGGAGCGGAGACTGGCAGTTCTCTATTATTGTCAGCACTCGTTCCGTTCGACCTACCCTAAAACTCTAGTCCAGCTGGCTCCAGAAACAGCTGTGGGAAATTTGTGGAACCTTTCTTGTGCCCAAGAGGTCAAGTGTTCCATCAAATTTCTGCGTTACCCCGAACTCCATTGTGTCATCTCACTGATGACACCCTTACTTGGTTCTTGTGGTAAGACAATGATAGATGATAAGGTAATGTTGGTGATCGAGCAATTAATGCAAGCGTTTGAACATTTACTTGTGTAGCATTTATGATTGGCATGCTAGCATATTATTGGTACAGTGTTCGAGCACAGTAGCCGAGCGAGCTAGAGGAGGCGGTCGGTAATGATGTGGAATATGGTATGCATATGCATACGCCTCCATCGGTACGCCTTCTATAAATTTGCGGAGTATATCAGGCATTCCAAATAAAAAGCAAGAAACTCGGATCCAGGACATCTCAGGCTACTCATACCTGCACGACAAAAAATGTTTCTGCGAGGAGGGCAAACACGAGATCGCTGTCGTTCCAGTGTGCTTGAATTGCACGAAAAGATGTGCTTGTACTGCTCCTTGAGCACTATTAAAATATAGAAAACTACGCATCCACTCCCCACTCCCTCTCTTTTTGGTTATATGAGAAGAAAGCAAACAATCGCACCAGGTTTAAGATCAAATAGAGGCCATGTGAGGTCAAGCTACAAGTCGTACTGTCACTATATTAACTTGTAATGCCAATTTGGTTCAGCATTGCATAAGATGATCGCAATGGTTTAATAACAATTGTAGTGTATCTAGCACGATTTAAAAAAAAACTAAATTCGGTACCTCACTCAACCGAAACTTTGGGATGGCTTACAACAAATATTGCCACCAAAATAGTGATTGTCGGTGCAGGGACGTATTCAGGAATATTTATCGGGACATTTTCTCCAAGGAGCAACTTTGGCGGAAAAAAATAATTGCTCAGCGAGTGGAGGTGCATACGAGCATAGTGCCCTTCCCCCTAAAAAGGGCGCATTTGGAAAAAAAAACCCAGAGCCCGCTGAGCCTAGAAGAGGAAGAGGTGTACACTCTTCCTGAAGGGGGGCCCACATGTTTCCAGTTCCTCCCCTTGTATCCGTCCTTGTGTCAGTATCCTCCAAGGATGTGTGCCTACCGATAATATATTCGGAGACGTGTGGATGCGGACTGGTGACTACGACATCGTCTTCACCTGACAACTCATTTGACTACTCGCTCATACTTTGCAAGTCATGTGGCTAACTTTAGATCATTTATCTAAGGTCGTTCTTTCAGATCAACTGGGGAATGCCAGAAGAATGATGTGGTATGATATGTTTGATTATCAATATGGTAAATTACACGCAGTTTACTACGACGACTATTATGGCAGCCTTTCCCCAGTAGAATGCCAAAGTAGGAATAGAGGCTTTAGGCATTAGGCGAATACTTTTTCCTTACCTCCGTTTGCCATCGAAATTATTCGGTCAGTTGTGACGTCACTTTGGCATGCCGTGGTAGCAGCCGACCTGGAGGTCACCGATACATTAATGACATGATTATTCCCCGAACGTATCTAACCCAAGCACACCTTCCATGTCAGAATATGAAATTAATCGCAAAACATTTTGGCACTGGTGGCGTAACGGCTCAGAAGCAGAGCTATGGCGGGGGTGAGTAACTTCCCTGTCGCCAGCGATGGTGGGTTGAGCTGGCAGTGGAACATCCCCTGATCTGCTACGGCTCGAGGGTGGGCACGGAATGTGTCTCTGATGTGGCACTGAAACTGCTCAAGTGGTGTGCGGCTCCGAAGTGCTGGAAGCACCAGGCTGATCCAATGATAGTCTGTCACTGCCGCATTAGCGGTTCCAGGGGAGGGAGGGGGAAACTGGGAATTTGTGCCCCTCCCCATGGAGATGAGACGCCCCTCTGACTGGAAAAAGGCGCCCCTCCAGGACGCTTGAATAAACCTTGGATTTTCAGTTGAAGGCTTCCCTGGGGAGCGGCCGAGTGTATCGCCCCCTTCCCGGCTTGGAAAATGATCTCAAAATCATTGGCTACCTGCGGGGAAATAGCGCACCTCCAGCGAAGTGACCCTCCATCAAATTCCTGGACTGTCGCACACCCAATGATACTGATGCCATTCCGATTCAGCTACTGACAGACTGCCCTTTGTCAAAGCAGACTAACGACCCGATGCAGGTGCAGATAAATCGTGCAGTAAAATGAGCAACTAATTTAATCGGCCATAGTAGGCACCAATAATGATAACGTCTGCACAGGGTCTCCGCCATGACAAAAGAAGACGTTCATGCTGAAGCATGTAGAGTTTTTCTTTTCATACAGTAGGGAGGCGTAACGTGTTATGTATATATATATATATATATATATATATATATATATATATATATATATATATATATATATATATATCACTATAGCCTATCTATATTCACCTCAATACCAACAGTCAACAGCCTACGTCACTGCTCCCCAACACTGATCCACTGTGTTCAGACAGCGGACACAGCTCGAGCGCCAGGATCTAATGCCTTATCACAGCTGCATCACAGTCATGCCCATCAATCAGACCGCTCTCATCACGCTATCAGCCGTACAAACGTTAAATACCGCAGGATACTCTAAATGTTACAAAACAAGTCAATATGGGGCGGCGGCGGCCGGCCGGTGCTGACACCGTCTCATCTGCATAATCAGCGCGCTGGGGCTGCTCGGGTACGAGGGCTCGAAAACAGCGCCGGCATCGCCGCGACCAATTCCCCGGATGTGAAGCCACGCGGTTGGCAAAGCCAGCCCGTAGCATCGCCCGGACACTTTCAATCATCCCCTGCGGAGCCTCCTGTGCGGTCTGCCATACCATTGTCATACCTGCCCCAGCAGCCCGGTCTGGGGACCGCACGAAGACGTTCCATCCTCACCACAGGACCAGCCTGGAGGACTCCTGAAGACATTCCACCCTCACCACAGGACCAGCCGGTGTGGCTACCTGAAGACATTCCACCCTCACCACAGGACCAGCCGGTGTGGCTACCTGAAGACATTCCACCCTCACCACAGGACCAGCCGGTGTGGCTACCTGAAGACATTCCACCCCCACCACAGGACCAGCCGGTGGGGCTACCTGAAGACATTCCACCCCCACCACAGGACCAGCCGGTGGGGCTACCTGAAGACATTCCACCCCCACCACAGGACCAGCCGGTGTGGCTACCTGAAGACATTCCATCCTCACCACAGGACCAACCGGTGTGGCTACCTGAAGACATTCCACCCCCACCACAGGACCAGCCGGTGTGGCTACCTAAAGACATTCCACCCCCACCACAGGACCAGCCGGTGTGGCTACCTGAAGACATTCCACCCTCACCACAGGACCAGCCGGTGGGGCTACCTGAAGACATTCCACCCCCACCACAGGACCAGCCGGTGTGGCTACCTGAAGACATTCCATCCTCACCACAGGACCAGCCTGGAGGACTACCTGAAGACATTCCACCCTCACCACAGGACCAGCCGGTGGGGCTACCTGAAGACATTCCACCCTCACCACAGGACCAGCCGGTGTGGCTACCTGAAGACATTCCACCCCCACCACAGGACCAGCCGGTGTGGCTACCTGAAGACATTCTATCCTCACCACAGGACCAACCTGGAGGATTACCTGAAGACATTCCATTTTCACCACAGGACCAGCCTGGGGTAATAACTCAATACATTTAATCCTCTCCCAGCGGATCAACCTGGTGGACTACCAGAAGATATTCTATCCTCACCAGCGGACCAGAATGGGGGACTACCTAAAGACATTTCATCTTCCCCTAGCGAATCAGCTTGAGGGACTACCAGAAGACATTCCATCCTCATCACCAGACCAGAATGGGTCTAACTGAATATAACCATTCGCCGCTGTCCCATGGCTTTGCAGTACCCATTTCTTCACAGAACAGCAGCTGGCTGAAATCATCGGCAAAACACGACCAAGCTACCCAAGACGCGACGAAGCAGACAGCCCTCACCAACCTGGTGCGGTGTGGTGCACTCTCAACACATTCGGAGGTATCATGTTATGTATTTTGGAAGGGAACGTTGCCCATCAATGTTGATTTGCCATCCCCCTTAGATTGTCTGCATGCGCAGATACCATCACATTTATGCTGTGCCTGACGATCGTGCCCATCCAAGAAAGTATGGGGGTCAAGTTAATGCATGGAGACAGCGGGCTATATCGTATTATTCCATTCAGTACATGGCGGTTCAAATTCAAGTTAATTCGATAGAATGCCAGCTTTTAGGTACCGGGTCGGTCGTATGCTATTCGGGAGCTGCAGAAAACAGCAGTTCAGGATTGTGCATTGGTACATAATGGTAGATTTCAGCAGCAATAACCATAGACGACTTAGTGTAATCACAGATAATAGTAAACGGATCGGAAACTCTCGGGCACCGCTTTGATGTTTGCGACCACCCACCGATACTAGCGCTATCTATCGGACGATCGGAGAACTAATCCTGGCTAGGAGATGCGAAGGACACCCCATCGAAAAAGCTTGACGGGATGGGGAATTATAGCTGTATCGGCCTTCTATCACGCGTCGTTTGGAAAAAAAACTTCGCCTTCGGCGCCAGCCGGGTGTTATGTCTCTTATTGGTTGGAGCTCAAAATGATTCTAACCCATGGACGGTTGGGACGGTCCAAGCGCTGCGGCTTCCGGGGTTAGACTGTTTATTCGTGGGCGGCCGAACCCACATTATCTTGGGCTGCCATATTCCGTGGGAATATGGCAGCGGGTCAGAAAGTCTCCATAACCACACAACACCGGGGACGCATTCTCCAGTAGCCGTCATCCCTTGGGCCGACGTATAGAACCATGAAGCTCGTGACCAACTAACCTGTGCCGACTAACTGAGGGAAGCGGAGTGTCAAGAGAGCCGGCAGAAAACAAGGGAGAGCACCTGCCCCCCTCCCCCTCAAACCGTATATGCCTGGGACTCGTCTGGGGTAGGCCAATTCCATTCCGATGCCCCCCCCCCCCCAAAGGGCTGCTGATTGGCCAAAGACCGATTGGCTGATTGGTCCTGGCAGTCACATTTCCCCTGAGGTATCTTCTTTGACAAACGAGGGGCCCTGAGCAGGCATAGGAGCACATGATGAACATTGATTGGGCCGAGGGGCCCCGAAACAGCCATTGGAGCCCTCTGATGCACTGTCAGGGACCTCTTGCATGACCCCCTTGCAGCTGCCACGTCTCCCATGTTAACCCTCGCACGGCCGTGTGGGTGAGTAGATGCCTACCGGGCGGGTAGGATCCGCCCGAGAGCTGGAATGCCTATATCAGCTCGAAACAACAGTCTCAGGTGGAAATGACCCCTTACAATTGAGGAATAAACAGGGCATATGAGGGTCTGAGAAGGCTGAGATGCTCTTTTGGTTTGAAAAGGCCCCTCAGGGATGAACAGGACCCCGAGAGCTGAAGAGGACTAGTGGGGGCCATCTCAGATCTGAAATTTCCCGAGTTGAGAGCTATACAGGACTATTGAGAACTGTGATGAGCCCCTACAAGCAGGAGAGGACCCTGAATGATGCAGATGACCTCATGAGAGTCAGAGAGGACTGGACTAGGATTCTTCTGATGTTGAGACCGGCCTCTAATGAATGACTAAAGTCCCCCCGAGAGCTAAAAAATGCCCTGTTGGCTAGCAATTGAGGTGAGGAATACCGGCGGCCAGCCTCAGAGCTGGAATGTTCTTGAAATCACAAGAGCTGTCGATATCTAGGAAGGATCCCGCGCAGCTTCAGAGCTCCCTGAGAGCTAAGCCTTAGGTCATTGGACTCGCCAGGGGACGAGTACCTCTCACCCCTTGGAAATGCCACTACTGTGTAGCAGCCCCCTCCCCCCCCCATCCATGGGCCTCTCCAAGGGCCCGGGGTCCTCTCCGTCAAGGCAGGGCCCTCCTTAATGATCGAGAGCCTCCTCTGTCAGGCCGGATGCTCTACTTCAACAGCTTGGGTCCCTCCATCAGTCCAGGGGCCTTGTACGGCTTGGGCTCCATCCGTCGGCCAAAGGGCCTTTTCTGACAGCCAAAGGTCCTCTTCGGAAACTAGGACCCTTCCGCCATTTCATGGGCCCTCTTTGACAACCCAGGGCCTTTTCCGACAATCCCGAGGGCCCTTTTCAAACGCTTGGACCCTGTCCATCAGGTCAGGGGTCCTTTCTCGGCTTGGGCTCCGCCGACAGTCCGGCCCGGCCGAGTTAGAAGCTCAATCTACGAGAAGCTTGAAATATGGCAAAGTTTGCACTCTCCAAGCGAGCATTTGTAACAAAAACGCAATTTTTTATTTGCGATATGTCAAGTAAAAATATGGTCCTTCCATCCTATCAATAAAAAAAACTTTTTTTTCAGGGGAATCTGGGTCATCGGAGGTCACATGACCTGATGTCATGGGATAACTTTTTAATAATTCATCACATGTAAAAAATATTGTCGGAATTGGATTCTTTTGACCTTTGCGAATTCAAAAATGTCTGGATATTTATATTTTGAATGATATTTAACATCGTTATCGGCCACCGAACATAACCATGCGGAGTGACCTTCCAGAAATGACCCAGGCTATAACTCCTGAACCGTTGATCTGATCGAAGTAAAATTTACACAGGTGGATTCAGGGCATAGGATAACCCCATACAACAATTTTGGTCCAGATCTGAGAGATGAGGGTGCCAGGCCCTTGTCGATCTGTCGTGGAATGCCCCACCTCTTGTAAGAGATGGAATGCAAAGTTATGAGGAGGCATTTGCAATAGAAAATGGTGGTTTTCCAACCTACATGACATACAAGCATATGATATATCATATATATCATATGATAGCATGTGCTATGCTATGATGGACCTGATAGCATACAATAATGAAAAATAAGCAAATGAATGTATCATGAGCACGTGCCTAAAACGGGTGATGGAAGGCTGTATGTCATGGAAAAAATGCAAATACATAATTACTTACAAACCAAATCAACACAGACAGAAAGAAACATGTACTGTGTGCAAGGATAGCAAGTGGAGGATACTGTGTGCAAGACAGCATTTCTCATTTGTACCCCATAATTCCTTTTCTTACTAAATCATTATGACACACCTGCATGACTTTTGAATACATGGCACATACCACCAACCCAAAACCCTGGTAACATTTCAAAATATTGAGCCATGTACCTTAGGTAAAGATTGCAATATTTTGTGTCAGACAATTCCTCCTTCAGATTGCTCCTCAGCCTCAAATCGGACATCCTCCAGCCAAAACCCTTAGTTTCAGAGCTGCATATGAAGGTGAAAATGGGTACATTTACGGCGCCCCATTTGAACAATGCTTCAAGCCAAACAAAAGCTCAAAGAGACTAAACACCACTGATTAAGATTTTCTCGTGATTTAGAGTAAATAACTGGGCAATGCAATGGAGGCTTCACTTGATCCAAAACGCATAAGTTACTTCCAAAAGCACACACAACGCGCCATAAACGTAGTACACCCGCCATGCGTATAAATGTTCCCTGAAACAAAGAAATGGAGGCGTAGATGTTTTTAATTAATTCCTTACCGCCACAGGGCTTCATGCAGCAGGATCACAGTTCCCTACCTTCTCGAAAAAGCGGAAATTGGCTGAAACTAAACGACGAGTTACTCTCCAACGCGGGAATGTGTCGCTGGAATCAAACAATATCCTAGCCATGATTAGCTTCGGCCTCCCACCGCTAGGTGGCAATAGCCCGTCCTTGGTTGCCGATTCCGAGGAGTTTCCTATCCGTCTATTATCCGTGGTGTAATCAATGCCTAGTTGTGACAAATAACCACAGAGACACGGTATGCTGTTGGCCCTCATTTGAACCTTAAGAAAAAAAGTCAGTAGAAATGACGAGGACGATGAATAATGGCAACAGCGCAAACAGTGATTACCACTAAAATATTTCAAATTATCATTTAAAAAATGAATCAGAGCAAATGAAGCCAACAGTAAATTAGCGCATAATGAGCATCGCTGCTGTCGGTAATGTCATCTTTCCCAGTGGTGTTACTAGGCCTGGCATGCCACTTGAATTGGGTATCAAATCGCGAACAACTGATCCTGTTTTGAGCCAAACAATTATCATTTTCAGGAAGCGGTGTCTCCGTAAGGTTGGGTTACACTGGGCAGACTTTGTGCTTTTCATAGCTAAATTCGACGATTAATTTCCCGCTGCTCGATGTCGATCGACGTCATTCTATCAAGGATGACATCAGTCACGCTCCCGCCGAAATTGATTGGGCAGTCGCCAGCTGACCCATTGATTGCTAAATTAGCTGATCTTATTTCCATGTCGACCGATTTTCCTTCAGTGCACTCACAACATTGCCGTTTGATCATTCATCTATTATTTACTCTCAACAGTTCATAACAAATAGGTACATATGTAGCGTCTTGATGTTGCGTCTTGAAGACCATCTTCTCATACTCTGCTCCCGTCAGATTGTATGGGTTTGTTTATTTCTTATTATTTTGCTTCATAAAGCGGGAAGGAAAGCACCATGAAGGCCTCTCCTTTCACTAAGATATGCAATAAACAAGAAATACCCTCCTTGTATTTCAACATGTTGATCTTGCATGTAGGTATCAGCAGTTCTTCAGTGCACACGTCCCAAAACATTAACATAGTGCACATTGAAGAAAACAAACTTTCGCTGTGATTTATCCAATGAAATAATGTCCTGTCATCTTCATCTCGTCCAAAACACAAAGATAAGAGTTATATGCAAATGAAAGCGAATTTGTCATCGAACAAACATACCAAAGATACTTCATAGCGGTACCCAATGCCTTGAAATTCGTCATATGCCACACTTTCGATAGTGACGTCACCGGGAACTCTGCCATCTAATTCACCGCGGAATTCAGCGATGAAAAGCACAAATTCCGCCCTGTGTAATTCGGCCTTTAATCCTTCAAACACGGTTATCGACTTATTTTAATGATCCTATTCACCAAACGCTGTTCTCCGTGCGCCCTCCCCCTCCCCTCTCCCTCCAAGGTGAACCGGGATACTTGGCACGGCTGTCGTGGCTGGTGTTATTTTTCGTCGTCCAGCGGTGGCGTGGACTCGCGGCTTTATCTGGCGCCGTTAATCTGCTAATCAGGCCGACTTCAAAGACACCGGCGGCCGGCGAGGCCCAGATTCTGGCCTTATCGACCGGAAGCTCGGACGGCGCCTACATCAAACGCGGCCGGCGGGAGGAGCGCCACGACAGGACGCCGCGCCAGGCCGGCGACACGTGTCGGGACATCTCGACCTCTGACTGGCCGCCGAGACGGCCGCGCGTGCTCTGCACAACAGCTGCGTGCCGACCGGCGCCGCGCTGCAGGAGAAAGCAGACAAATTTGTATGTGGCAAGTTATTCAGGTTGTGAAATTGGCAGTTAATAAATAGTAGGGAGGTTTTTGGAAGCTGGTGCGGCAGCTGGCGGCCTCGCTACGCAACGTCTTTCCGCTCATGCATGCTGATAGAATTGATAAGAAATGAATACAAATAAATGTATCATTGTGTGTGTGTGCATGTGTGTGTGTGTGTGTGTGTGGAGCATCAATAATTTGGTCAGCATGAATACGACACAAGCAGTTATTCTCGGGACTGTGTACACGTGACAACGAGCGGCCGTTTTTGATAGAGGTGTCTGGCCGTGCTGTACTTTGATGACGTGGCCTGGTGTGGGAAGTCGGGTAGCAAGCGCATGAGCAGCAATACAAGAGGCGACTACGAGCAGCCGGGTAGCATTCGCCTCCTCCGCGTCTGCAGGTTACGGATGTCAAGTTCGAGACTGGCGTCTTACCGCGCTTCCGGCTTCGTCAGGGTGACGCGTTCCGACCGACATTTAGTGCCTGTATGCGCTGCTGCTAATGACGTCATACTAATACCGGGCTGGTGATGTGGTATGTGCCCGTGGGTCGGCACGCAGGTGGTCTTGCGGTGCAAGTACGCGGAATGAGGTTGGCACTATGGCTGTGGTCGTTGTCCGATGCATTGTGCATATATATATATATATATATATATATATATATATATATATATATATATATATATATATATATATTTGTGTTTTGTTTGTGCTTACGTATCCTGATGTGCATAAGTATTTATATGCGTATGCTTTGGTAAATAGTGACAGGTTGATTGCGGTTGGCTCGGCCCCAGATAATTATTGAATGATCAGTGACACAGATGCCGCTCTAGAGACGCTGTGGGAAGAGACGTGTCATCTACTACATTTGAAATGCATCGGATGTGTTTTCTTGTTGTTGGTGTTTTTGTTGCCGCCATCCCCACCAGTATGTCGGGGTAATTGCACATTTTTTTCCATGAACGTTGGTTGAAATTCTATCTATTTAGCTGTCTTTCAAAGATATGTAATTTGTCCTTCCTCCAGTTTGCAACAAAAGAATACACCCATGATACTTTCGGTTCTTTCAGGCTTCTCACCATGCGTGCGGCTTAGCCTAGGCCGTATTCCAGGGAAGGAAAGCGCCGTCGTAAAGCTGCACGTCCAGTGCAACAATGCTTTCTGGAGTTGCATTTGCAGTGGCCGTTGCTCCTGAGCGTTGAGCGTGACCTGCTGCGACAAGTGTGATGCCGTCGCTGCCTTTGATCTGTGCAGGGAAGCCAGAGAACGTCCAGCACATGCGACGAGGTCGGACTGTAGCTGGCCGCCGTGACACTTGGCTGTGCGCCAAAGGCACCGCAAGCCGGAAACCCTGATCTGGCAAACACTTAAGCCCGCTTAAAATTCCGGGCTACTTGTTGGTTTAAGGCGTCAATTTATCACTCTGCAGACACTGTGCGGGCCTATGGGTATTTTAAAGGACGACCCGATGCGTGTCGTGCCGTGAAGGAAGATAGCGATCGGTATTTTGTGCTTGTTGACAATGCGTGCAATGGTACGTGCCATGGTGCAAATGGATGCTGCTTTGGATTGCCTTCGGGGTAAAATTTACCCTTTGTGGCATCGTGACAAGCATGACTATATAGCAGTTTAATGCACAACTATAAGGCTACCAACAGAGTTTGTATTGCATAGAATATTATAGGGCTCTGTTTATGAATGAAAATATTGCGTTGCATCTTCGCACGCAAAATAAGGTAGACCAATCGGGGAGGACCGGTGTTGTCGCGACTCAACTTGGTGCTGCAGCTACCATGCCTGACATACGTAGTCACCCACTCAAGTTTTAATGGAATTGCATGGCCCTCATATTGCTCCACCAGCTGATCATCGAATTTCAATGAACTATGAAATCCTAGTCCATATCATTCGAGCATTTAGGCCACGATTTGAGAATTATGTTGTTACATACCTATATGTGCGCTTTTCTCACTTGCGTAGCGACCGCTCGGTGCGCCGGTACTATACATGTCATACTGGACATGTCACAATTATTCCACCGTGATGCAACTATTGAAGACACATGCCGGGACCGTAGGCATTGATTTCGAGAAGCTGTGTTCACATGTCAGGTCCTGTACGTCCAAGTGCATTTCACAGCCAGAACAATGGCATCTGCATGTCAGTACATTTTGTCGCACGTCACAGCTGTATGTACACGCCAGCACACACTACGGGATATATATATATATATATATATATAGTGTGTGTGTGTGTATGTGTGTGTGTGTGTGTGTGTGTATGTGTGTGTATATAAGAGGGTTGACTCGTTCATTTGTGCCCTGTCAGTCCTTGTGTGAGGTCTTACACACCGGCAGCACCATACGTCAGGTCTGGACAGCGTCAGGCTTGTGTCAGGCCGGGCACACCGTCACTCATCAGTCACGTGTCAGGTCTGGCACACCGTCACTCATCAGTCACGTGTCAGGCCGGGCACACCGTCACTCATCAGTCACGTGTCAGGCCGGGCACACCGTCACTCATCAGTCACGTGTCAGGTCTGGCACACCGTTAGTCCTGTGTAAGGTCTAGCACACCGTTAACCCTGTGTCTGGTCAGGATCTCCTGTTCATCCCTGCGTGAGGTCCAGCACACCAACAGTCCTGTGTCAGGTCTGGGTCCCTTCGTCAGTCCTGTGTCAGGTGTGGGTCTCGCCAGTCCCGTGTCAGGTCTGACACACCGTCAGTCCTGTGTCAGGTCTGAGTCTCGCCAGTGCCTTTGAGTCTGACGCACCGTATCCTGTGTCATCTGGGTCCTGTCGTTGTCCTGTGTCAGGTCTGAGTCTCGCCAGTCCCGTGTCAGGTCTGACACACCGTCGTCCTTGTCGTTGGGCCCTGTCGTCAGTCTGTGTCGGTCTGGGCCGTCGTCAGTCTGTGTCGGTCTGTCGTCGTAGTTTGTGTGGTCTGGGCGTCGTCAGTCCTGTGTCGGTCTGGGTCCCGTCGTCAGTCCTGTGTCAGGTCTGGGCCCGTCGTCAGTCCTGTGTCAGGTCTGGGCCCGTCGTCAGTCCTGTGTCAGGTCTGGGTCTCGCCAGTCCCGTGTCAGGTCTGACACACCGTCAGTCCTGTGTCAGGTCTGAGTCTCGCCAGTGCCTTTTGAGGTCTGACACACCGCCAGTCCTGTGTCAGGTCTGGGTCCCGTCGTCGGTCCTGTGTCAGGTCTGAGTCTCGCCAGTCCCGTGTCAGGTCTGACACACCGTCAGTCCTGTGTCAGGTCTGGGCCCTGTCGTCAGTCCTGTGTCAGGTCTGGGCCCCGTCGTCAGTCCTGTGTCAGGTCTGGGTCCCGTCGTCAGTTCTGTGTCAGGTCTGCGTCTCGCCAGTCCTGTGTCAGGTCTGGGCCCCGTCGTCAGTCCTGTGTCAGGTCTGGGTCCCGTCGTCAGTCCTGTGTCAGGTCTGAGTCTCGCCAGTCCCGTGTCAGGTCTGACACACCGTCAGTCCTGTGTCAGGTCTGGGCCCTGTCGTCAGTCCTGTGTCGGTCTGGTCCCATCGTCAGTCCTGTGTCAGGTCTGGTCTCGCCAGTCCCGTTAGGTCTGACACACCGTCAGTCCTGTGTCAGGTCTGGGTCCCGTCGTCAGTTCTGTGTCAGGTCTGCGTCTCGCCAGTCCCGTGTCAGGTCTGACACACCGGCGGCCGTCGGACGGCGCTATCGGCGCCATCGGCCCGTCGGCGCCGCCGCCGCCGCCGCCGCCGCCGCCGCCGCCGCCGCCGCCGCCACTCACCGCTCCAACAGACACGCCAGCTGTGCCGCCGCCGACGGCGCACAAACGACACTCTATCTGTGACAAAAGTGACGGATCGGCGGCCGACGCGGCGCGACGCACAGGCCGCCGTTGTGCGGTGGCGGCGCCGCACGCGGCCGCGGCGGCGGTGGTCGCGCCGCGCCACAGACGCCGCATTCACCGCGCGCCCGGAAAAACACGGCACAGTTTTTCCTCGGCGCTGATTTATTTTCAGGGAGGCCCCCGGCGGCGTTCTTCTCACCGCCGCGGTGTTTACTCTGCCACCTCGTGGCTTTGCTCCGAGTGAGTCTTCTGTCTGGAAGTCGCCAGCAGTGTCGTAGTACCTGTCGTACGATTCCGACTCAATGGCGCGGTCTCCACGGGTCACTTCGGTGATGTTAATGTTCACACGCAGCTTCCAGAAGCCCAGACAGATTTAGATGGGAAGAATGGCATCCAGAAGTCAATGCACCTAGTGTGTTCGATAGTGAAGATACATCCGAGATGAGGGTAAAACCAAGGTTTGTAGCGAAAGAGCTCTCCACCCCCCCCCCCCCAGAAAATGAAAATGTTATGGGTTACTGATGTTTCGAAAAAGGCCTGGTGTGCTCTGCAGGTTTCGGTAACCGCGAAAGACGACGGGAAAACATCTAGCAATGCTTCAGAAAACAAAAACAATTAGATCTTAGTGGATCTGATTGTTTTCGACAATATTTCGACAATCTTTTTTACCTCTAATGGTGACAGCACTGTGACAAGGGAATTATGCGTTAGGTAAATACATATACAAGTCATCACATCGCTGCACATTCACTGCTGAATCTGGTCCACTTGTAGCTGACGCGATGCATGCGTATTCATCGACGTGTGATTTTCAAGGAATCCATAAAGTAGCCCAACTTATGTGCACAAACGTGCACGCTTGCCTACCGTTTCGTAGTGCATTCCATTTGCGATAAGTACAACTTCATTCCTTACAACAGCGAATCTTGAGAAGAGTCGAAGTGCCATCAGTGCATTGGCTCCGATATCGTATCTGGGTACTTATGCATGCCCACTTGTGTAGAGTTCAGAAATGTCATGGGACAATTCCGGAGTCCTTCAGTACCCTAGCTGTGCCACAGTTTACACGGTTCACCGAAGACAAATCGCAGCCCGCCTAGCTGTGAGCATTCAACCACAAACTGACTGCCAAGTTTTCAGTCGTCCGAGACAGACGCCAAGGCTTTGAAGTATTGACACATGCACCGTCCAGGCTCCATCGCCAAACTGACAATCGGCTTAGCGATCGCAGACCAATTACGGTAATTGTCCAGATTTAAACGCATAGGCACATTGTCACATCGACAAGTGGACCAACGTCCACTTGTCGATGTGACAATGTGGCCAGATCACATTTCAAGCCACAGTTGTCGATGCTTTCAACGATATAATTTAATGGTGGTGGCAGAGACACGGTTTCCTTGTGTATTGCGCTACTAAATACAAGTATTATTGGATATAATAACATGGGCGAAGTACATTTTTAACAGCTTTATCTTTAACGCGACATTACAATAATCCACTTCTCGTTTGGTGAGTATTCAGTGAGACTTCCTGTGTGTGGTGAACCACGGCACCACCTTTGCCACGCCCGTCAGTAGTGTAGGTGCATTGTCATGCTAATACGGAGCACAGTTAATTAAGTAGCAGAACAAGACGTTTCCGAGCCCGATTACACGTTCTATTCATGCCGTCGCCACCACACCTTTGAGCCACCACTCTCACTTATCGCATGGCACGGTGCGGCTGCCACTTACGACGATACTTCCAAATGGCCTCTCCGCCGGCCCGCTCGCCCCCTATAAATTCGCGTCCCCGTCTCGGCCGCCTCCGCGGCGCCCTCGTTAGTTCCTGCTTCCCGGTCGTAATTGTGGCGCACGTGTGGCGGCACGACGCGGCGAAAATGACGGGTTGCGCCGGGCCGCGCCGGACCGGGCGTCGCCGCGCCATTTCACAGCTCGTTGGGCTCGATCTGGACACTGTGATTTTCCTGGCGAGCGAGCGGCCGCCGCGGCCTGGCCGACTTGTAATGGTGACCTATCGGCGCGGCGCCGTCGCCGACCGGCGGCCTGTTTGTCGGCCCGGCCGGGCGACGGCGACAGGCTCAAGGTGAGCGCCACCACCCACCGCGTCCTCGGCCGGCATTGTTCTTAAGGTGGGCCGCCGCTCACGACGCGGCCGGCGGCGCCGGCCGCTCCGGCTCACCCCGCCGCGCCGCGCCAAAACAAAACGCGCGCCACTTGTCGCCGCATCACCCGCCTCGGTGGACACGGGTCAAACGTGAAGGGGTGGGTGGAAGTCGCCGGTCGCCAGCGAGGGATTAGCCGTTGTGAGATACCCGATCGTCTGCCTCACAGACCACGCTGGTCAGGTGTATGGCAGTACTTGTATGTGGCGATACATGAATGTCCGCCCCACAAGGACCGCTGACCAAGTATATGGCAGCACTTGTATGTGGCGATACATAACTGTCCGCCCCACAAGGACCGCCGACCATGTGTATGGCAGCACTTGTATGTGGCGATACATGACTGTCCGCCCCACAAGGACCGCTGATCAGATGCATGGTAGCAGCTCTGTGGGTGGAGATACCTGACCGTCCGCCTGACAAGGACCGCTGGTCAGGTGTATGGCAGCAGCTCTGTGGGTGGAGATACCCGACCGTCGGCTTTACAAGGACTGCTGGTCAGGTGCATGGTAGCAGCTCTGTGGGTGGAGATACCTGACCATCGGGCTTACAAAGACTGCTGGTCAGGTGCATGGTGGCCGCTCTGGTTCAGGAAGCAAGCCACCTATTGGTATCTTGCAGTCATGAGAAGTCGCTTCCAGGAGCAGGACTGTATCAAAACGAACATCCTTTGCGAATCTCTCCACTTATCCGTCCATCAAGGTGGAGCTGTGAGTCCTCATCCAACTGTAGTGCTTGATGCTGTTTTGCTGATGATAAAACACGCAGTGTAGGTGGCTGGAGCAGCTCGACTTTACCGCGTGTGTACTGCGATAGTAGGAATAACAAAATATGATATTCATACGTGAGTGGATATGGGAAAAATACTGTTCTTCAGTCACCTCTTGACGAGGCAAAAAAAAGATTTGGCTACTCAGAAGTGTGCTATGTTACGTTGTTTCCTGACATTACGCTCACAGTAAGGTCGTACTTTCTTACATCACAGTAAGGTCACAATTCCTTAGGTCACAGTAAAATCACGATTTCTTTCTTGTAACACAATTTCTTCAAGGGAATGAATGTGTGTTTACGGTGACATAATGCTTGGAAACGATTCTCCAAATCAATAACCTCTAGTAACGTCAAGGATGTGGAGGAAGCGGCAATCTCGATGTAGATAGTCGGTTTAGAAAACGTAAGGATACAAATTCAGACAACGCCGGAATGAGTACACAAAACGGAGAAGCTAAGGAATCAAACGTCCTCCTTATCCTTCTCACCATCAAAAGCAGTCTCGATGCAGAGCCATCCAACCGCAACCCCAAGGACCGTCTGGTGATCTGACGGGTGTGCGATATTCATGAAAATAAGCCATCCTCAAGACCAAGTACTAGTGTTGGGCAGCACCAAATGATATTTCCTCGATTTGTCAATATATTACACAGTACAAGAAAATAAAAGTATGCTGTTTATTGCTTTGTCTGAGTATGGCTAAGAACAAGTGGTACCAAAGCACATTTCTGAGGTGTAAGCTTCAGAATATCACCATATAATCGAACATTTTTTTCAAGCGAAAAGGGTCATCCATCCTCTTCATGTGTCATTGTGGAGGCATTAGAAGCATGCACAGGTTCAGAACACGTCCTTCTGTAATGTTATGACGAAGAAACTCAACCACGTGATCACTTGTTTATTGCGCTACTGTGTGCGCGACAGTTTGAACAGCTTCATCACCTCTGGTTCTGGCAGTGGTGTTCTGACCACCTACCTGGACTGATCCATGTTTAGCGACAACTCACGCTGCAGGCCTGCCACATCTGATTGGCTTCGGCAGCTCAGACTGCAGCTGTCAGGCTTCATCCTGTCGACATGTGTCCAATAGGGAGCACGCTTGCAAAGCATTGAGTCCATTAATTCAGCTTGCAGGGAAGCGCTCGGGTGCGAGGCGAGATCCAATCGTGCACGACATACGGGCCACGACGCGTCACCTGGTGGTTTCCGACTGAGTGAAGCGCCAACTGCTGAGGTGGGATGCCAAGTGTCACAGTGCCAACAACCCACCGACAGAACGCTGGCCAGTATTCGGTATACGCGTGTGGGTAAGTACATCGCATGCTTGGTGTACATTCTATGTCATAAGTGCCTAGCCTGGTTGGTTTGTGATGCTATGCATTCTGGAACAGCGGCAATTGTTCAACTATCTGTGATTGCCAAAGTACAGAACGTCCAATCAGGGACATTTTAAGTTACAGAAAAAGCAAAGCAAGGGGGTGTATTTCTAACTGAATTGTGAGCAGGTCTCATAGTGTGAACGGAAGAAAAAAGTTGTTCTATGTTAATAATTAATGCGGGAAGGTCACATGCTGTCAGTGAAGACAGCAAGAGATCAAGTAAATATTTCATTGTAATGCACGACTTAATATAATATCCATGTCACCCCATGAAGTATATTTAACTGGACCACGACCTCATTTCACGTCATCTTAGATGATATGTTCATTTGATTTTCTTTAATCTAAAATTTTGATTCACAAAAACGATTTAGTTAGTTCTTGTATCCAGATTCTCATGTATTTAAGATGTCATTAGATAAGTTTTCAACATTTACGTGTACATTTGGATCGGAAAACGTAAATGTAGCTTCATCAGCAAACACAAAAGTAATCTCACTTGAGCCTGAACGCTATCCGATATATGTGGCCGGACAATTGTTCTCAGGCTTCGCCAAGTAGTCCCAGCATGCGGTCGGATGGTTTGAAAATAGCTACCTGACCCGGCACTGGGCTAAGAGTTCATTATATAGGAAATTGTGTACCTTACTGCCTTAAACGTTGTTGACCACCCCAGGTTAATGCAAGAACATACTTCAGCACTTCGGATATCTCTGAATGATGATGTTGACCATCAAAATAGTGTTACCAATAATTTGAAGTTGTCAAACAACGGAATGTAATTCCCATCTATTATCGTATTCTACTAGCAGATTTCGTGTGCCTGACACCGCCATACCGTGTTGCGATGTTTTGCCTCTGAATATGTACATTTATGGGCGTGGTTGGGCTTCATATTTTCCGAAGTCAGAAGCATAATCGTAGGTACGGCTTTCCGCATACTTCCCATGCAGTGTATATGGTGCATTTCAACTGCTGATTCTTTTTAGTATGTTGTCTGTTGGTCACGTATGCTGCAAGTAATTCCCAGGCTACCTACAGTGTACATAAAAATACAAAACATAACCCGGGGTTCATTTATAACCCAGCATCGCTGATTCAGGCCGTTGCAAAACGTGATCCGACTCACTCAGGCTTTGCCGACTCCACTGGACTCGGCTCAGCTGTGACGCCCAGGCACAGCTCGTCTCAGCTCAGCTCTGACACCTCAGCGCAGCTCGGCTCGGCTCGGCTCTGACGCCTCGGCACAGCTCGTCTCGGCTCAGCTCTGACGCCTCGGCGCAGCTCGAAGCCCGGCTCGGCTCTGACGCCTCGGCACAGCTCGTCTCGGCTCAACTCGACCGGCCTGAGAGCCAACGGCTGGTCTGGCCGATCGAACCTGACGGCTCACAGCTCCGGCGGTTTTCGGTCGTTACCATGCCGGTCTAATGCAATCACAGGTAGCGGCTGCTCTGCAACGACGGCGGGAATTCAACAGCTTAGCAGAGATGCAAATTTTCAACTGTTATCTTCTGCTTGTCATTGCAAGCGCCGCGCCAAATCCTTCTCCACCAATAGTGAATCGCCCATGCCTGAGCAGGAAGCTTGTTTGCTATGAAACATGGCGAAACCTCCGGCGTGTGTGTTTCGAAACCTTCGGTTTTCCGACAAGCAGACGGTGCAGCCGGCTCCAGCCGGGCTGTCCTGTCAGGCTCGTGGTCCACCAGGCCGGCGGTGCGGCGCTCCCACCCGCTCCGCGTCCAGATCGTGATGCGCGGCTTCCCAGACCCGCGGGCCTGCATCGCCGGACCGTGGCTAGACCGGTCGGGCCCGTCCGGCTGCCGGTAGAGGTGGGCTCCATGCTCCAGAAGGGCTGGCGCGGCGCCGGCGCCGGCGCCAGTCTGGGTCGCGGCGCCGGCGCCAGCTTGTCATCCGTGAATCCTGGCCGGCCGCCCCCCGCCGGCCGGCGCGGCGGCCGGTCGAGGTGTGGCCGGCCGGTCTTTGTGCGGCGCGTTAATGTGCGGTGGCGGTGGTCCGCGGCCGGCCCGGCTGCACTGGAATGTGCTACAGTTGAGCGGCGGTAATGAAGTCGGCCAGTGTCGCCGCCGTCGGATGCCGGCCGGGGCCGGGTCGGCGCGGACGCCCCGCCGCGCGCCGGGTCGCTCCGCTGCCGGCCGCTGTTGACGTGCGCGCCCATTAGGTGGCCTACCTGTCGCAGGTGACAGCCGGCCCGGCGACACCGTCAACACACGGCTCAATCGGCGGCCGCCGGCGGGCTAATGAGCCGCGGGAGCCGCCGCCGCCGGCGTCGCCGCGGCCGGCGGCGGCGCGCCAGACGAGCGCGCGTAACGAGGCCGGCCGGCCGCGCACACCCAGATTGGCATCGGGTAATAATCACCTGAGCGTGTCCACGCGTCTGCCGAGGGCCGCCCGGCCCGCCCTGTCGCCGCGATTGGCGGGGTCAGCGGCGGCCCACCCCGCCGCCGTCGCGCCGCCGCCGTCCTCGGGTCGGGGCCGCGGCCCCCGCCCCCCCCTCCCCTCACGTCGCCGGAGATGATCTGCGCGGTGACGTGTGCCAACATGGCCGGCATCGCCTGAGAATCACCTCGCGTGGACGCCACCCAATCAGGGCTTCAGACGAGCGGAGCAGATCCAGGATTTGGGCAGGGGAGATGGCTAATATCCAAGGTGGGGTTCATATTGCGCCGGGATGCACATTGCTAAGCCTGCTACACAACTGAGAGGAACCCCTGGGCGAACTTTGTCTCGATTTATTTCAGGCTATTTTCGAGAGGTGTTGCAATTTCAAGTTCTCAATATAACCGTCATCGGCGAGATAGTATCCAGGCCAATCAAGGAGTAGACAGAGGTGGAAAAAAAACTTCGGGTCTGTCTCGAACAAAATTCTAGCTTTCGCATCGATCTTCTGAAATTGCTGGAACTCTTAACGAGTGTGCGAACCCTAACTAATTTGAGAAGCACAAGGGAAGGTGAAACTAGCTAAACGTTTAACATCTTCCTTGTTGAATTTAGTGGAACAGTTAATTATATCTTCTGCCAATAAAAGGGCAGCTATTACTCCTGTTTATTGCCTTTTGTGTCCAATTTACGCTGGCAAGAAGAGCTACCTGTTACAGGCTTCGCCAAAGGGAGTAACTGGGGGACGTGTTTCCCAAGCTTCGTTAGATTTAGCATTACGCCCGTGGAATTGATATACGCCTATGTATGGCAGATGAATTAAAAAAGAATCGACCTGAAAAGCCTCTCACCCCCCCCATCTGAAGTACATGACAATTCCCATGTTACCGGTCTCACAGACTGTGACCAGGTGGGCGTCGTTTTCCACCTCCCAGATGAGCATCACCTCATGCCACTGGGTCCGTCCCGACAAAACGAGGCATGATGTTGACCAGAGGTACCGCTGTAGATGCGGCAAGATACACAACGCGCTTCGGCAGATGGAGTGTTTGTTCCTCCGTCACCTGTGTAACGTGAGGATGCTCAGGTGACGTGAACTGCTTCTCCAAACACAGCAAACCGTCATGGGGTTATGTGAAGACAGGCTACCGAAATCAACAGTCAACAGGTGTGATGTAACATGGACAGCAGATTCACAAACATCATAAACATAAACATCATCAGATACACATTTCAAATCACGGAAGTAGGTCGGATGGAGCAATGAAGTCATTTCTCCTATTACTCATTGATACACAGTATGCTGTTCGTGTACAATGCCCATGGTCGTTGAGGATTAATATGACAGTAATCCCTTCGTATGTCCGAACTTTAACATTGCGCCTATGCTCATTGCATGGAAAGAAGACGTCTGATTCCCAAAAAAACCTGAAGTAAATCTAGATACGCCCTCAGCCAGTTTGTCGCCGATCCTATGATTCTGAATCTAGCCTACGCAATTGTATTCCATAGAAATTGTGGTTCCTTTATTTTAGCTTGGGAATTTCAGGAAGAAACACCATGCCTATTCACATTAAGAAAAAAATTAACTAAACAACGATTTTAAAGTTCTTCCGACGTGGCTCGAGTCTGAACGCATATGGCGCTTCCATTTCCCGTGGTACTCACGTAAAGTTAAGTTTAATATTTTCCAAAGGTGGTCTGAAGCCATCGCGATGTGAGGATCGGCACCATGCTAACTGAAATAACTGCGCTGTGCTGCGTCAAATGAGAAACGAAGCACCGTTTTAGTAAATATCACGAGGAAGCACAAAATAGCACCTCAAGACATGTGCGCTCGACAAAAAGTCCCTGACATGCATGATTATTGGCTTCTGAAGGAAGCTGTGGAAGATCCTGGCCGTCCGGTAGGCCGTATGGGTCAGCCAATCATGCAGCGATGAAAGCTGTCGAGGATCCTGGTAGTCTGGTGGGCCGTCTGGGTCAGCCAATCATGCGGCGGTGAAAACACGAGGTAGGGGATGGTCCCATGACAGTCCAGGTCCAGCGGATGGCAAAGCAGGAGACGTTGGGACCTCGCAGGACAGAGTGTGCAGCGCTTAAAGCTGCAAACGTGAACAATACTTCCATGACAAATCATTGAAAAGGTCTTCTAAACTTCAAGCACAGACAATACGAAAGAACATGCAAACATTTTCCTAAGGCATTCTCACCATCCACTTGAGATAGACTGCACGATAATTAACTGTGAAAATTAAATGTAAAATGTCCGGTAATATTTAGTTATAATCCTTCAGTTCCTTCAGTTCATCATCGAGGGAAGTTCCGAAGAATGTTTGATAGAATTCAGAAGAAGTTCATAAAGAATGTGGGACATGATTGCTATTTAACTTTGTGGATACATTCGCAGGTTTGTGGGTGCACAACTAAATTATTGCATGCATGCGTGCCCGGAAAGGGAAGTAAGGCTCCACGCCTGAGACGATGTGCCGTGCCCGCAAAGGGAAGTAAGGCTCCACGCCTGAGACGATGTGCCGTGCCCGCAAAGGGAAGTAAGGTTCCACGCCTGAGACGATGTGCCGTGCCCGCAAAGGGAAGTAAGGCTCCACGCCTGAGACGATGTGCCGTGCCCGCAAAGGGAAGTAAGGCTCCACGCCTGAGACGATGTGCCGTGCCCGCAAAGGGAAGTAAGGTTCCACGCCTGAGACGATGTCCCGTGCCCGCGAAGGGAAGTAAGGCTCCACGCCTGAGACGATGGGTGAGCTCTGTGATAGATTCCGCGACTGAACCAAGTGCAAAGTGTTTTGTTCATTGTTCATTTTATAGCACCGATGTAAGTTAAAGCCAAGACCCATTGGCAGTGATAATTTCCCTTACTAAAGACGTCCACATGCATATGCAACGCCGAATAATGTCTGTGCAGCTGAACGAATTCAACGGACAATGATTTTACGATCATGGAATACTATGGTCACATTTATGCGACTTAATGGGAGTTTATTATTGACAGAAACACAATTAAACGTTTCAATTCTGGACATAACATATCGCTATATGCATTCGAAATCATGGCCAGAGGGTTAATAATTAGTCATTCTGAAACGAAACGAACTCAGCCTTATCATCATTGCAAAGCAACAAAAACAATTGGATAAAGTGACATGACAGTTGAGCAAAACAAGATACAAATATTCTAGCTACTTTTCGGTATAAAAAGGAACACAGCTAAGCCACCTTACTGTACATTGCAATGGGTTTATTACTCGTGCAAAACAGCTTTATTTAATTATTAGGGGAGGGTGGGTGTTAGAGAGCAGAAACTTACCGGGTTCACTTCCTGATACACACGTAGTGAACAGTTCCAGCTATAATCTACGGTGTGGCGTTACACTGCCACTATGGGCCTCATAATTTCTCGAGAACAGTACTGACCGTGACCAAAGACCAAGCAGAGACCACTCGCGGTGACATGCCGGTGCATAAATAGACTCGACCTTGACCAATTTAGCCTGTCGCTGTCCGCCACTGACTAAACCACTGTCTCGCACGAGACGCCGACATCACGCAAGTGGGACAATTGTCATTGTCATCCATGCCACCATGCTGGACGCTGTCGCGCCGATGGGTAGGGGCCGATCCTCCGCTGTCGGGCCGATCCTCCGTGCGAAACGCCAGCGCAAACCTGAATCAGAGTGTAGGAACGACCTTATGGCGCGCAGTGGCGCCACTTCAGCTGGCGGCGACCGGGAGCACTACAAGGTGCTCAACCGAGACACGTCCGCGTTGATCGGGTGAGACTGTCGCGACGGTGGCTGCCGTCGAATCGCTGAGGAGGGCCGTCAGATCGCTGAGGAAGGACTGTCGGATCGCTGAGGAAGGACTGTCGGATCGCTGAGGAAGGGCCGTCGGATCGCTGAGGAAGGGCCGTCGGATCGCTGAGGTAGGGCCGTCGGATCGCTGAGGTAGGGCCGTCGGATCGCTGATGAAGGACTGTTGGATCGCTGAGGAAGGGCCGTCGGATCGCTGAGGAAGGGCCGTCGGATCGCTGAGGTAGGGCCGTCAGATCGCTGAGGAAGGACTGTTGGATCGCTGAGGAAGGGCCGTCGGATCGCTGAGGAAGGGCCGTCGGATCGCTGAGGAAGGGCCGTCGGATCGCTGAGGTAGGGCCGTCGGATCGCTGATGAAGGACTGTTGGATCGCTGAGGAAGGGCCGTCGGATCGCTGAGGAAGGGCCGTCGGATCGCTGAGGTAGGACTGTCGGATCGCTGAGGAAGGGTTGTCGGATCGCTGAGGCATGGCCGTCTAACATGTGGTGTTGTCTGAAGCCCATAATAGATGGAAGCAAGTCGCACACTGCTGTACCTGATGCACTGGCTGACGTGCTGAGCCGGCAGTTGGTCGGTGTGTGTGTGCTGCGGCCGCAGTCACTGTGTCGCAGCCTCGCCGTGCCGTGCTGAGCCGGCAGTTGGTCGGTGTGTGTGTGCTGCGGCCGCAGTCACTGTGTCGCAGCCTCGCCGTGCCGTGCTGAGCCGGCAGTTGGTCGGTGTGTGCGTGCTGCGGCCGCAGTCACTGTGTCGCAGCCTCGCCGTGCCGTGCTGAGCCGGCAGTTGGTCGGTGTGTGTGTGCTGCGGCCGCAGTCACTGTGTCGCAGCCTCGCCGTGCCGTGCTGAGCCGGCAGTTGGTCGGTGTGTGTGTGCTGCGGCCGCAGTCACTGTGTCGCAGCCTCGCCGTGCCGTGCTGCTACCGCGTGTGATAACCTGCTTCTCGCCATGGGTGTACTGTTACCAGTGGCGTCGCCACGAAATTCTTCCAGGGGGGGCAATGTTGATAGGGGGCCTCCTGCTCCCCGAAAGGGGGCCTCCACTGTGTTAGAGCCTCCTATTGCTTTTTTAGGCTCTTAGTATGGTTCTCGAATGGGAACATGATTTCATATTGATGTCTTGTTTGTTCTTGGCATGGTGCATCATTTACGCAAAAAGCAATTGCAAGAATCTTTTTTTTTCGCTGAGAACTGAGTCATACCAGGGTATAAATAAGCAAATGTGGATAAATACGTCGGTGCCAAAAGAAACCAATATCTTCATGCTTTATCGACGAGAAGAATCTTCCCGCTGGCCTCTAGATTGTAGCGAACTGGTGGGGCTCGTACTGAGCATATCTTAAAGATATCTCCCATTGATCAACCCATTTCTATGTCCACCAAGTTTAACTGAATATAGCTAGGTTCATCACTACTGTTAGTCATTCTCAGCAGCTTGATCTCATAAACAAGCTTAAACGATCATCTCTCAGTCCTAGGACGACAATTTCGCGAAGATAACAACGAGAAGTGGATTGAATTGATTTTCTTATCGTCATCTTAGGGATTTATTTACTTTTTATAACATTTGGTGCTGACTGCAAGGCACTTGGCACAGAAGCTAAAATAATAAATCCTCCGCGAATAAATTCACGGCAAGAACAAGCATTGAACAACAATGCATCAATGGTAATGCAACAATGTAACAATGGCAATGCATAAATAATGCAAAACCTTCGAATTCCACGCCGTCACGCCCATGGTTATCGCTGTGCTGTACCGTTTTGTAAATTATGTCGTTGAGAATGTATTGAAGCTGCCAAGCTCTAATCATGCAGGCTGTAATCACAGAAGACAACTTTGTAGGAAGAAAATACATTTTAAAACATCATTCCTCCCATTTAATATGGGGCATCGGTGTTGTTTTGTATGCTTGTGAGGGGGAATTTTCCCCCGCAATGTTGGCTTTGCTCCATGGGCGTAAGTTTCTGAAAATTATTGGGGGGACCAGTGACGCACCTATATTTGCGTCAAGGGGAGGGGGGAAAACGTATTTGGAGGGGGTCCAACTACTCAATAAAGTCTTCCGATTCCGAGTCTTCCCTATTTTGTCAAAGGGGACCATTTTAAATAAAATAATTAGTGATCAACTGAATTATCCTGTGGAAGGGCCTAATCTACCACTATCGTTTCTGATTCGTCAGATTTCAGCCCTAGCTCCCTCACCCTGTTCGAATGTATTCTTTTGGTATCCCTTGATAAGTCAACTCGCATTGCTGAAATTACACCTACACAAATCACTTTAAAATGTAAAATTTCCCAATTTCAGACATTCCAGTTCATAGTGCCCGGTCGCCACGACGCCAACGTTAGTGCACGTGAACACCCATCTTGCGCATTCGGCGCATTCGCCACACTTCGTGCGATGCTACGGATTCTGCTGGGCCTCCTACGGTTTGCTAATTGCTCCCACATGATAGACTTGTGCCATATCTGACGTGATAAAATGCTTCGTATGGGCGTTCGCTGCGAAAATTCGATTAATTAAATTCGATCATTAGTTCCCTACTTCCCATATTTTATGGTGAAGAAATGCGGATACCCGCTGAGCTTTCATGCACCTCATATCTTTGATTAAACATGCTTCCAGGTTGGCTACCGAACCGAGGCCCTGCCTGAGTGTACTTCTTTGGACCCGTTTCGTATTTCTTCGTCTACGGATGTGTCTTAGGGCTCCAATCCATTGTTGTTGGAGGCCCAACGCATTTTCGAAACCCCTGCTCGTTTTAGGGTTTTGTTGCTTTTTTGCGCACCGAAGATTTATTTTAGTTGTCGGGGCGCTTTCAAAGATATCGATGTGCTTACTTAGTGCCCGGTATTTTTGTTCGTTTTGGTACCATGTTGCTTTTTGCGGCCCCAGCCTCTTTTCAGGCCCTTGTGCGGTCGTATGGCCCCTGTGTGCCTTGAGAGCTTCCGGTGTTTTTTTTTTTGTTTTTTTTTTATTTCCCGGTATATATAGTTATGGCTACAACGCATGTTTTCGGGCCCTGTTGCTTCTTGCGAGACTGCGCTTTGGAGGGCCAGTCACATTTCCGGTCCCCGTTGTGCTCTTAGGATCCAGCTGTGTTTATTTGGGGCTTCTGACGCACATTTGTGGGGCACCAGTACGATTTTGGGGCTTCGGTGCGATTTTTCTGGGTCCTAGCGCGACTTATCGCGCACAGGCGCGTGGTTCCGGGACCCAACGCCAGTTATCTGGGCTCAACGCGATTTTTGTGGATCTCTTCTGAATTTTGTTTAAATTCCGAATCTCGACCTGATTTGTCGAGTCCCTGGCGCCATGTTTTTGTATCTCACCTCGATTTTTTTCCGAGCTCCGGTATGTTTTTCGTTGCCGTACGCGATTTGTCAAGGCATCTGATGACATGTTCGGTACTCCAAAACCATCGTCCTGACCCGGATATTTTTTGGAATCCCTCCTTATTTTGGAGGGCTCCGGCTTTATTTTTCGGATACCGATGCGACTTTTGGGGTCACACGGTGCCTATGTGGGGCCCTAGATGCCAATTGTTGGCAGCCCCGACGTTAATTTTTTATGCCCGGACCAAATTTTTGGTACTACCGATGGGAATTGTGGGTCCGAGCGCGAAATTGGGTGGGACCGGTTCGACTTTGCGGGGCGCGTTGTACTTAGCTGTGACCCAACGTGATCTTGGCGGTTCCTGTTGCAGATTTTCGTGCCTCGGAGCGAGTTTTCTGGGGCCCGCCGTATTTACTTGGAGCCCCTACGCGAATTCTGGTGGACCGACGCGAATTTTTGTGGCCCCAGCGCGACTTTTGGGGGCCTCGGCTCGATTCTTGGGAGCATATCCCTCTTAGGAGGGAGGGGGCATTTCCCCTTTGATATGTCACTGCGGCCACCGAAGGACTTTTTCAGCCGATGACACCTTTCGGAGTATGAATGCCCTCCAGGTAATTTTTTTTCCGGACCTGTTCTTAATTTTCTGGTGCTGGGGTCGATTCGATCGAGTCTCGGTGTGAACTTTTGGACATCGAGTTCTATTTTTTAAAGGTCTTTATGTGATATTTTTGGGTCCTGGTACGATTCTTCGGTCTCCAGGTGCGATTCTTTTCGGTGCCCGGAGACGTTTTTTTCCAGTGCCCAACGGGTTTTGGGAGACCTTGACCCGATTTTTTGGGGCGCAGAGTGACATTCCGGTTGATAATTGATTTTTGGGGCAGCTGCAACCTTTGCAGTCCAGGCGCGACATGTTTGGTCCCCAGTGAGATTTTCAAGGGCTGCGACGCGACTTTTTAGTCCAATGTAATCTTTTGTGTCCCGACGTCATTTGCTTGGATCCGCAGCGCGAGTTTTAGCGACCTCGACACTTTGTGGGTGTCCAATACGTTTTGGATGCTTTTGGTGTCATTGTTGGGGCCCCAGAGTGATTATCAATGTCCGGATTTTTGTTCGTTGCCCCGGCTTCATTTGTGTCCCAATGATACTGTTGGGGAACGGTACGACCTATCGTGCACCTAGCGTGATTTTCATGGTCCGGGCGTGAATTTTTGGTACCCCTGGGCTCAGCGTGATTTTCAGGGGCCCCAGCCGGTTTTTTTGGGCCCATATCGTGATTTTCAAGGACCCCGGCACGACTCCTGCCATTTCAGGGACTTCTTGCAAATTATAGACCTCCTCTCGCGTCTTAGGGGTCTCGTCTCATTTCCTGGAGCCTGTTTACGGGTGTTGGACGTCTTCTCGTGCGTCCTACACTCCTCCATATTCAATGGTCCTCTTCTCCCGTTTTGGAGGGCCTCCTCCCACATCCTGGGGCCCCTTTCACATGGCATGGGGATTCCTCTCATGTTCCAGAGGCATCCTCTGCCAAATTAAGTGCCTTCTGCCACGCCTCGTGGGCCTCTTTTGTCCTCCCAAAGCTTACCCGTCTTGAGGGATCTTCATTTTTGGAAACCTCGTCTCCTTCCATACCTGCTATCTACCACTCCCATCTTAATGGCCTTCTCTCATTTCCTGGGAATTCCTTCCGGTTGTCGAGGACTCATTCGGCCATGGAGACCTCCTACTCCATCTCGAGGGACTCCTCTAAAGTCCGGCAGGGGCCTCCTTTTCTCTTCTAGAGGTTTTCTTTTCTTTTTTTTCCAAATTAGGGGCCTCCTCTCACGTCTTCGGGGCCTCCTGTTCTGCGTTTTGATTCTATCTTTGTCCATTTTAAGGGTGGCCTCTTATCTCCTGGTGGACTCCTGTTCTCTCTCAGGTGCCTCCTCTTCCAAATTACAAGCAACCTTTCCTATCTCAGTTACCTTGTCATTTCCTGGGGACCTTCTTATCCGTCTTGAAGCCTTCTTTCTCGCCTGAGAGCCATCCCTCTTATCTAATTGCCCTTCCCTCCTATTTTAGGGGCATCCTCGTTCATCATAGGGTCTCATTTCCAATCTTATATCGTCCTCTTACGAAATAAGTGCTTCCTGCCACTTTTCTGGATCATCCTTTTTATCTTGGTGGAACCTTACCCGTTTTGGGGACTGCTTTTGCGTCTCCGAAACCTCATCTCATATCCACTGGATTTCTCTTCAGTTTTTGGGCCTCCTCTCATTTTATGAGGTCTCCCTTCCCGTATTGGGCCTCCTTTGCAATCATGGTGGCCTCCTTTGCAATCATGAGGGCCTCCTTTGCAATACTGGGGGCCTTCTTTGCAATCCTGGTGGTCTCCTTTGCAATCCTGGGGCCTCCTTTGCAATCCTGGGGGCCTCCTTTGCAATCCTAGGGGCCTCCTTTGTAATCATAGGGGCCTCCTTTGTAATCATGTGGGCCTCTTTTGCAATCCTGGGGGCCTCCTTTGCAATTCTGGCGGCCTCCTTTGCAATCCGGGGGCCTCCATTGTAATCCTGGGGGCCTCCTTTGCATTCCTGGGGGCCTCCTTTGCAATCCTGTAGTCCTCCTTTGTAATCATGGTTGCCTCCTTTGCAATCCTGGGGCTTCCTTTGCAATCCTGTGGGCTTCCTTTGCAATCCTGGGTGCCTCCTTTGCAATCCTGGGGCCTCCTTTGTAATCCTGGAGACCTCATTTGCAATCCTGGGGGCCTCCTTTGTATTCCTAGGGGCCTCTTTTGCAATCCTGGAGTCCTTCTTTGCAATCATGTGGGCCTCCTTTGCAATCATGGGGCCTCCTTTCCAATCCTGGGGTCTCCTTTGTAATCATGGGGGCCTCCTTTTTAATCCTGGGGCCTCCTTTGTAATCCTGGAGGCCTCCTTTGCAATCCTGGGGCCTCCTTTGCAATCCTGGGGGCCTCCTTGGAAATCCTGGTTTCCGCCTTTGTAATCCTGGAGGCCTCCTTTGCAATCCTGGGGGCCTCCTTCGCATTCCTGGGGGCCTCCTTTGCAATCCTGGGGGCCTACTTTTCAATCCTGGGGCCTTCCTTTGTAATCCTGGAGGCCTCCTTTGCAATCCTACGGGCCTCATTTTCAATCCTGGGGGCCTCCTTTGTAATCCTGGAGGCCTCCTTTGTAATCCTGGGGGCCTCCTTTGCAATCCTGGTGGCCTTCTTTGCATTCCTGGGGGCCTCCGTGCCAATTGTTGGCACTCTCTTGATTTCTGGGGCCTCCTATCCTCTCCTAGGTGACTCCTTCAAATTAGGGGCCTCCTCTCACGTCTTGGAGGCCTCCTCTCATGTCTCGTCGGTCTCCTTGCTCACTTTTTTCCTGTGCATTTCCGGATAGGGGCCTCCTCAAATTTCAAGGGGGGGCGGCGCCCCCCAGTCTCACGACAGGGGGGGGGGCGACTGCCTCCCCCTGCCCCCCGTTGGCGACGCCCTTGACTGTTACCGCGTGTAATGACCTGCTCACTCCGTGTGACTCCTGTGACGTTTGAATCTCTCTTTTTCACACCGTCACACACATCAAATCATCCAAATCTTCCGGACACGATGGTCTCAGTGTACACACTTTTCAGAAATGTTGTTCCGTTATAGGGAATGTTTTATTATATTTGGCCAACTCTAGTCCGACTATGGGGTCCGTGCCCCAGCGATGGGAACAGGCGTTGGCCACCCCACTGCCGAAAACCACTGAATTAGCTGACCAGACTAAATTCCGGCCGATTACAGTGGTACCCGGGATTGCCAAGATCGTTGGGCGCATAGCTAATTAACAACTCAGCTGATACTTTGACGAGCCCATTCTCCAGCACTCAACATGGCTACAGACGGCGCTACTTAACCGAGTACTTTTGGACTGTACTGTACTTTCGGACCGCGCTCTTTCATCTGTGAACAACAGTGAAGGTTCACTACCAGTCACATGGGTGTAGATATGGACACATTTTTGGTGTGGCATGGGCCTTCAGAGGGCCATTCTTGCAATACACGCCGGTAGACGAAGCGCAACATCCGATAATTATTAGAGAGGCAGCTGCCATAACCGCTCGATGGAAGTCTACGTCCATGACTAGTGCTGGTTGATTTCTCTAAATATTTCGATGTTATGAAACACCAGATACCCCCCTCCAAGCTCAGCTTGTACTATACTGACACTCAGTGTTTTGCCGAGCACTTGGCAGAACACACTCAGCAAATCTAATTTCGTAGCAGCGTCGGGAAGCTTTTGAGGTCTGAGCCACTCTCCAACACCATCTATGGCCGTTGTCAAGTTCCACTCTTGGTTTGATTTTGTGCTCGGTTTTTCCAATGACTTACTTGTCTCTTCATGCACCTGTTGTTACCATCGTGCAAAATGCGGATAACACATACATTCTGGTTGAGGGCAAAAAGCAGCAGAGTGTTCATCATATCGCTGCAGTGGAAAGGACGCTGGCAGTTATATCCGACTGGTTCAGCTCAAATGCAATGAGTTGAGCAACACTCAATTCCATGTTTTGGGGAAAACACCTTGAGCGATCTCCCAGCGGTAAAAATCAAACTTCGCATCTCTATTCTCACTGAAATTCGAACCGCCCATACAAAATATTGGATTCATTATGAATCGCTATCTCACTTTCTAAGTTCATATCAACCAGTTGACTGCAATGACTTCCGGTGTACTTATTGCGTCGCCGCATGCCAAGCATGTCCCCCGCCTTTCACCATTGCGCACATAGTGAACGTCCACGTAGTCGGTGCCATGCGCTTTTGCATCATTATATATGTAACTGTGGAAGGACCCAGCTGCATGGTGTGCAGAAGCTGTTTAACTTCTGTGTTCATGTAATCAGTGGACACCGAAAATTTGAACACACATCATATGCTTTGAAGAATCTGAATCAACTACTTGCAGAGCAAATGTTTTATTTTCATCAGCAATGTATGCTTGGGAACGTACTGGATACTGGGCTTACACCTGACATTGCGGTAACGCCTACATATGTGTCAACACCGCACAACACCAGGCAAACGGGACGCCCGTGCTGCCCGAGGACAAATGCCAATTCCAGCACCAGGCGACTGACTGCAGTGATTGTTGCACTGCAACATGTGGTTGCAGTGGCTGCACTGCATGTTCGATCACTCCACACCAGGACCAGACGTATCTTTGCGCCTACCTACGCTGCTTCAAACGATGCGCCTACGCGCATCGTTTGAAATAGCGACTTCAGGAGCTGTTAGTCCTTGAGTGGGAGCGATACTGACATTGGTGTAGGAACCCTGTTTGGTGTTCAGTGTCAGGTGCGACGTGATGTGTATGCTTTACTTGCCACCATCAATGTGTATCATATTCTTCTTAACTTGCACCGCCACGTTTTCATCTCAATCGACATTGTGCCGAGAAACCACGGTATTGTGAATACGACCCGAATACATGCACACGAACATGAAAAAGGTCCCTCCGAAAACTCTGTGGCTATGCACATATGGGAACTTACCCCATACTATATCATTCTTACACGAACCGCACGATTGCCTTTAACACGCGCACCGGATGGCCTCTTACATAACGCCCACCAGAGGGGGCCGATTCACCCTTCCCACACATCTCGGAAACTAGTCAGGCTAGAAGCACACAATTTGGAGGGTAGATTACGGCTGGAGTGAACTCGTTTCAGAATACATTTCATGACCCTGGCCTTCAGGGCCAAATGAAGTCGAAATCGGCCGCCGCACCAAACCGCTGCTGCACCGCACCGACGAAACCTTTGTGACCTTGAACGCTCGACGGCTGGGCGGCCGGCCGGTGGTCGGTCGACTTTGCACCTCTCAGTTCCTATATTTACCAACGGATTTCTTGTTCTTTTTCTTCTTTTATTGCATCGGATGCGCTGATCAACTTTTAAGACAGTCACAATATTTAATTACCATATCCCGATAGGTTTATGAGATATCGTCGAAAACGGTAAGATAGGAGGGGTGGGTGGATTCTACCCCTTCCCGCTAAGAATCCTCTTGAAGCACTAGCATGTTCAAACTTGGGAGGCTTACTATGCATTTACTTCGTTTCCTATGTGACTAAAACATCTGCCCCACAGGGCCACATGGACGATGTTCCCTGGTCTTTTTAGTTGTTATTCAAGACATTTCTGGAGGTGAAAGAAGTTCAACTTGTCACCGAGGAAATGCATTCATTGGCAGGTAAGCACCTCATCGCTTTTCCTGGTCACAAGTGCTACAAAAGAAAAACTGGCTACAAGATCATGGTGCTTGGCAGGATGGATTACTTCCAACGTGGCGAGATAATGAATGTAAACTGGCTACAAGATCATGGTGCTTGGCAAGATGGATTACCTCCAACGTGACGAGATAATGAATGCATAGATGAGGGATGAAGAAATGCGTGACGGAGTGTGATGAAATACGCCCATTGATCACCAGAGTTTCGGCAAATACTGCAGTCTGTCGTCCACTTTGGTGGCAATTCGCCAAACTGTCAGCTCTTCAGACATTGGGAAGTTTCACTGACACGGACGGACCCTGCTACATTGGCGATCGCGACAGGCGTATACTGAGGATCGGCTGCCTAATATAAAGCGTAATGGAGACCAAGTAGAACATATCCTCAACAGAGGATTCACCCGGAGAGTCCGAGCATTCAGAGGCGGGGAGGGAGAATGCAGACACGTGAAGATGAAAAAGGTACAACAATATCCAATGTACATTTCATATGATTTGTGGGAACTAAAATGTGTTCCACAAGCGGAAGATCAACGAGTGATTCGAAGATGGCTGGAAGGAAATAAATGGATACATAGTCATTTTCTTTGTTTATCTACCTAGAAAATGAGTTTCACGAGACCGCCAGGTAGAAATACTTTGAAAAATGAATAATCATGTTCCAAGATTACCTCAAAATTGCCTTTTAATATCTTGATGTACTTAGTTTCTACTATTTTATGTTGTGTACTATTTTCAGCAGCGAGCACATTTGGCCATGACAAACATTTTTCATTCGAGATAAAGCTTGCCTAATTGTTAAATAAGCTTCCATTATCGGTAAACATCGGAATTCTATATATCTTCTTCCGTGGACCCACATATGGTACTCCCGAAAGGCGTCGATCCAATAGCGAAGCAGCAAGTCGTCACTGGATGAAGAAGATACCAACTTAGAAAAATGGGTACGATCGCAATGAAATCCATCTAGAACCAAGGTACAACTTCCTCGCATTCCATGTTCCATTTCCAGGGGCGCAAGGTCACGGGGCGCACAGTAAGCCAGTTAATACGGAAAATCGCAAATGCATTGATATCGATGTCAAAACGAGAGCCTTATTTTGCATTGAAATAATGTTTGTGATGGCTCTTTGGTGTGCAGAACTTGCCCTGCCTCCCGTAGGGAAAGTTGTGAGTAACATCCGGTGGACAACGCGTTTCTTTGGCACTTTAAAGTCTAAATTGAACCGACTTCAATTGTCAGCGAAATGATCTGCATGGTGAGATTTCAGCTCGTTTGGAGAACACATGGCTTGTCTTAAACATATATCCTTAAGACATACGACGTTGTGTACTCACCCATTACAAAGGTGATGTGCTGGCCATTTAAATGGTTGTGTGTGTGATGTGGCTGTGTGTGATCACATGACCTGACCCACCCGTGGGAGCCACGAGGAAGCGAGTGGCAAGTTCGAACCCACGAGTCTCCCGGAACTTTTCTTTGCAATCACACTACCAGGACACCAAGAAACATTTTTTGTATGGTAAAATGCTCGATAAGCAATCTGGAACGTTCATCTGTGAGACATGCAAAATATATTTTCAAACATGATAAATCCCTTAAAAAGCATTGCTGCAAGCCTCCTCGGTAGCTGGTATCCATTCATAATTTAGGACGTCAGTTATTCCCAGAATACGTGCTGGCTAAACAGTGACGCGTTTCTTGATATATAGCAGGGATCTAGGTCTAACATTAATGGCCTTATTTAACGTCTAATTGGCCCCTTGCGTCATCCTGCAGCTGCAGAGCTACCATGCTGAATAACTGTGGTCCTCAGCGCTATGAGCTATGTACTCAAATAACGGACCAGCACGCGTTGGTAGTATCGGCAAAGCACGGTCAAATCCTTGAAGCTGAATGTGGAGTGTGATATGACTGATAAAGTAAATGAAATGTACGCTGGTTTCTAAGATTTCGGATCGGATCATTTTAGCGTACATTTTCCCCCGATATTTTTGTCAAGCGTGAGTAAGCACAAACGTAGTACTCAAAGCCAAACAGGTGGGCATAGCCCGTGGGTGAATGCACATCAGTGGAACCTATCACATCTCGCACAGCTTGTCCACTCTCATGATCACTGTCGCGGCCGCAATCAGAACAACGGAACAAGTCACTTGGTGTACAATCGCCACATGCTTCACTTTCGATGGACGGTCATACGTTCAATGGCCAGCTGCAATGGTCAGCTGTAATGGCCAGCTGCAATGGCCAGCTGCAATGACCATCTGCAATGGACAGCTGCAATAACCAGCTGAAATAACTAGCTGCAATAACCAGCTGCAATGGACAACTGCAATAACCATCTGCAATGGCCATCTGCAATGGCCAGCTGCGATTGCCAGCTGCAATGAACAGAATCAGACATGTGACAACGAAAGAACAAGAAAATTCGACTGAACAACAACGCGGTGGTTTCTTCCTGTAATGTCCCGCCACTCAGCAGCAATGACCAAGCGAGCACATCACATCGAGGGACCTTGAAGCCTATTCTGTCCTATCCCTGTTTACTGGCGGACGTGGACACGATTATTGAACGCATTTTTGCGACCCGGTGCCTTAGCGCAGCATCACACAATACACGGGTTTTTGCGCGGATGCGTCAGTGCCAGCAGAGGTCATCTGCGGTGCCTCTCCGCGGCCAGCCCCCCACGGCGAGGTGGCCTGCAGCGGGGCGCCGCCAGTACGCAGGCGGCCACGCAGCCGGCCGGACCGGCGGTAACGAGGCCAGGCGCGCCCTGGCGCGGCCTGGCGCGGCCGCCCTGCTCCCGGCGGCGCCCTTTGAAGCGCGGCCAATTTGCAGTGTTGCGTCGCGTCGCGGCCGGTCTCAATTAGACCGGCGGGCGGCGTCGGCGGCCGCCGCCACCAAGTCGACGGTGACGACGGCGACGCAGAAGGCGCGACGACGTCCGCCCCCGCCCCGTTCGCTCGCGCACCGGCGGCTCCGTGACGGTCGGGCCGCGCCGGTGGCGACGTTTGATGTCGGCACCGACGAGCCGCTTCAAAGCGCGCGCCACTTTGAAGCGGTGGCGCGGCCGGCGAGCGCGCGCTATCGCCCGCGCGGGGTCAGAGGTCGCGACCCGGCCGGCGGCGGCGCCGGCCGGCCGGTCCGGCTCCGGCGGCGCCGGCTGTCTCCGCATGCCACGCGGCGCTGGCGACGCGCTTATGACCCGTAAAGACGGGCGGCGCTTCAGATCTCGTCACATCGGGCGCGCGCGGCACAGGCGGCAGTCGACTTCAAACGGGGCGGGCGTGGCGCATTGGGAGCGCTGTCGGTCAGACGCGGACGCCCGTCTCCCGGGTGACCTCGGTGGCAAACGAATGGCGTCAGCTAATTCTCGGTGGTCGACTCACGTCAGATAAAAACAAACAAACAAATGCGGCCAAATAGTCACGGTTTCTCAGCAACATGCATCTCAGTCGAGTCCACTTCGTTGCCATGGACCATTCTAGACCTCCGCCTCCCAGCATCGGTAATCGCGTCGTCCACATCAGCTAACGTATCAACAAGCACACCGCTTATTTGGCACCAAGAAGTGCAACTGTAATGGGTAGGCCAGATCAGCTATCAGGATAGCAGTCGTGCAAGATGTTGCGCTCGTGATGAACAATCCAAACCATAGCGCACCGCCACAACAGAAGGCACCGAAGAGCATGAGTAGCACTGCTGCAGAGCAACATTGCTCCCACTGCTCTTTTATTAATGGATGTAGGAGCGCTTGACGAAGTGCGGAGTGAAGCCCGGGACCCATATTGGGTCGACGTGACCTATGCAAACCTATTGAATGGGACGGGGGAGGATGGAGGGAAGGGGGCGATCCAAAAGTTAAATTGCACTCATTGAACTGAGTCGCAGTTGTTATTCAGGTTGTTAACGCAGTCGCAGTTGCTATTCATGTACGGATTCAAGGCGCATTACTGCAACGCGCTACCACAACAGAAAACATAGCTGGCAAAAAGATGGACTGCATCCTTCGCTCAAATAGAAAGGAGTGCCAAGTCGCCTTTTTTAAAGAAAATATTTCGTTATTCGCTTCGTTTTTCTTTGGGAAAACTTGGAAAAATATGTAAGGTATGGGGCAGGTGTCACCACTAAACACCTACCATCAAAAACGATGGGACAAGCAAGCCCTCTGGTGTCGTTTTGTGCACCCATGAATTTATTGGGCCGGAGCTGATGTTGAACCATTTCTGTTGGACAAGCATATATACCCCTGGTGAGTGGTACTATCCGGATGGATTTCATGACCTTGTGCGTTCTTTGTCGCATTCCGTCCGCGGATTCCCCGACCTCTGACGTCATATGTCGTTTTTGTGCATTCCTCATGAAACCTGCGCCTAAATCTCGTGGATTCCGCAGGAACGCGCGAACTGTAATCCGCTGTTCGTGCCCTGTCCTGTGTGGTTTCGTGCAAGGTGGCGAAAGTCATGGGACAGGGTGATCGGGACAAGACAGGGAAAGTTCACAGGGAACTATGTGAAGGTAATACGACTAGGCGGACATGGACACAAATGTCTCTATGGATGTTTATGCCACTAACGGTGAGCTTTTTCCAATCTAAGCTCGAAAGGTTGCAAATAGCGAACAAATAGCTCATATAATTCATCTGGCGCCAGGCTTGCCAGAGCACTTCGCGGCTTGACCCGGAGGAATGTGCAACTTCACACACAGCGGAATCCGAGGAATAGCTGCGACAACGAATGCTCCCGTAACCCTTCCCCCTATCGAGGTAAGGTGACCAAGACTCCAGCAAAGAGGTGGCGTCACCCAGTACTTCCTTCCCACGACATTTTTCCTCTATGCTCGATAGTATCGCGAAGCAAAACCCAGAGTTCCAATGGCTGAAAACTGTAGTAAAAAACAAAACAAAACCAGGTAAAGTCAACTCCTGTGCAGTCCACACCAAGGATAATACCTGGCTCAACATTGTGATAAATATATGTTATATGTTGTATATGTATATGTATATGTATATGACTATGTTATAAATCTACTGAGATTAGAAGAAGTCACCAACATTGAAATTGGCATCGGCCACATGTTAGAGGAAAGTGTTTCGAGATAACCCAACACGAAACAGTGGGCAGTTAGATTTAACACTTGACCTTACTAGGATCATTGGTGACATGGCATGACCCGAAAACATATATGACATGCACTATCGATTACCTGAACAGATAAACTACAATGAGGGGAAATAAGACACTGAACGATGTCGAAAAAAATGATCCATTCACTTAGCTGCTTGCATATTTTTACTTCATCCATTATCAAGCAATCCGGAGCATACCCAATTACCATCCTGCTACGCTGTGCCAGTGGACCGCTAACACAACAAAATTATGCAATACAGTGTCGCGGCATTCCCAGCTAAGAGATAACACAAAATAGAAGCATAATAGGAGCAGTAGCGTATTGAGCAAAGGAAGCTCGTAATCTAGGTGGTCAAAATCCTAGGGCTGTTCACTTCTTCGCCTGAAATGCTAGCGACAGTGGCGCAGCCAAGACAGGGATAGAGGTAACGGTTGGCACCCGCACAAGGCCAGATTTTACACACCTTTTGTGATTGCTAGCTGTCAGTAATCAAATCTTGTCCCCCCCCTCTCTCTCTCTCTCTCTCTCTCTCTCTCTCTCTCTATATATATATATATATATATATATCTCTCTCTCTCTCTCTCTCTCGCTCTCTCTCTCTCTCGCTCTCTCTCTCTCTCTCTCTCTCTCTCTCTCTCTCTCTCTCTCTCTCTCTCTCTCTCTCTCTCTCTCTCTCTCTCTCTCTCTCTCTCTCTCTCTCTCTCTCTCTCTCTCTCTCTCTCTCTCTCTCTCTCTCTCTCTCTGTGGTTGTACGCTTACATGCCACATGTTACCCTCGTTAAATCGTGCCGGCATCGCACGCAAGTCATGAGCAAGGCACCAACTCTAGTTCCCCTGGTTACGTCATTTTGATACAACCTAAGATGAACCGGAAGTCCATTTTTCCACAAGATATCCTCGGTGATATTTGACTGTACTGAAATACTGGTTGCAGCGGCTCTGAAGCAATTACAGAAAACTAGGGAGATATAGACATGTCCCAGCTGGTCGAAAGGTTGAAAAAACATCCTATTGCTCTCAAAAACTTCCGGAGAAAACATTCGCCCTTAGACTGTACCTTGTACATGGACATTTTGAGCAGTGTGAGCAGCGAGGGTTTCCCAAGTAGGGAACTACTGCGGTCCCTACCAAATCGGCTGGGATTGGGGCGTCTCAATCTCGAGCACAGGGGTTCATCTTCACCCACCACAATGAGCAGTGAGCGAAGCCCCAGGTGAGATCTCGTGCCGTCTCTAGGCACCACAGTGAGCGGCGGCGACAGACTCGGGCGAGAGCACGCGCCGTCTCTCCAGACACCGCAAGAAGTGGAGACAGTCCCGGGCCGGCGACAGGTGCGGTCGCCATCCAGCACGCCCGAAGTCGACGCAGCCTCATTAGCCGACGGCAACGAGGCGGCGAACCTGCGGCGGCGGCGCCGCGCTCGTTACGTCTCGCGCCGGCTTCCGTGCGTCGGCCGCGGCGGCTGCCACCGTGACGGCGACGGCGCGTCGGCGCCGACGACCGACCGCGTCGGCGGCGACGACCTGCGCCGCGGCGGCGCCTCTCATGTGGGCCGCGCCGCCTGTTTGCTGCACAAACGTTATGTTTAGAAGACTAATCGCTGCGAAATGAGCGTGGCACGTCGCGAGGCGGAGACCGGGCAGAGGGAGGGCGAGGGGAGACGAAGCTAGCAGAGGGGCGTTCGTCGGCGCGAGATGCACCACACGTGACACAAACACGTACAGCGGTACGGACGGTACAGCGTGACACAAACACCGGCGCAAGTTTGTGTTCTATTGCGGTAGCTTACACAAGTATCACATTACTTCAGTTTCTCTACATATCCTATCTCTCGTTTCGCCGTGCTGGGAAATCCGTTTCGTCGTCCGCTTTTTCAGGAACATTTTGAATGGAACTATCTTTTCCATCCAGAATATTACCATTCGTAGTGAGATGTATACGAGGTGTTACAAAAAGAAACGATACTTTTCTCATAAGAGTTTTATTACAAAATATACAGAGAAATTACACATTGTCCCCTTCAAAGTAATCCCCCCCAAAGTTAATGCACTTCTGCATTCGCTTCTGCCACCCACGGAAGCACTTGGCAAAGTCCTCCTCCTTAAGGTCCCTCAGCTCCCTCATCACAATGGCCTTGATCTCTTCTACGGAGGCGAAATGAGTTCCTTTGAGCACAGTCTTCAGCCTGGAGAAAAGCCAGAAGTCGCACGGTGCGGGATCTGGGGAATAAGGAGGGTGGTCGAGAGCTGTGATCTGTTTGTTGGCCAATAACTGCCTCACACTGAGCGCGGTGTGTGCGGGCGCGTTGTAGTGGTGGATCAGCCACGACTTGTCTTTCCACAGAGCCCGCCTGATGCGCAAAACTCGGGCATGGATGCGATTGAGGACCTGCTGGTAGAAGTGCTGGTTGACTGTCTGACCCTCAGGCACGAACTCATGATGGACCACTCCCTTCTGGTCGAAGAACGCGGTCAGCATGACCTTGATCCTTGATTTGGACATGCGCGCCTTCTTGGGTCTGGGTGAACCTGGGGTCTTCCACTGCAGGCTCTGTCTCTTGGTTTCCGGGTCGTACTGGAAGACCCAAGTCTCGTCTCCTGTGATGACTCGACCAAGGAACTCCGGATCTTCTCCGATCTTCTTCAGCGACTCTCGACAAACATTGACCCGGTGCTCCTTCTGGTCATCCGACAAAAGCTTGGGCACCATCTTGGCGCACACCTTCCGCATCCCCAGCTCATGCACCAATATGGTCCGCAATGACTCCGTATTCAGGCTGAGCTCTTCCGCTATCATCCGCACCGTCAATCTGCGACCACTCCGCACCAGCTGGTTCACTCTGTCAACGTTCTCAGCCGTCTTCGTCGTGGAAGGCCGTCCTGACTTGGGGTCATCCCCCACCTCCTCGCGGCCACTCTTGAAGCGTTTGTGCCACTCGAAGACTCGCGGTCGTGACATCGCATCTTCTCCATAAGCCTCTTGGAGAAGCTTGAGGAAATCGGCTGGTCGCACGGTGTTAACCAGGAATTTCAAATTGATTCTTTGCTGCATGCTTGTGCCACCTCCACGTCCGTGACAAAGCGTAAAAGCAGTGTGCTGTACAAAAGCCTGAAAAAGAAACACAGAGTGAAAGAAGTGAATAATATTATAGCAGAATAGTGGCTAGATGTTGCGCAACACAGTGACATAAGCGGTTAGCCAATTGGCATTGAGTTATGAGCATGGCTGCCACAGTCTCGTTTCTTTATTGTCACACGTCGTAAATAACGTCTTCCAAGCTGACGACAGGAAAAACAAAACAACTCGACGCCGGGTGTGGGAATGGAATATGACAGGTATGGCAAGTATGACATGATGACAGGCATGACAGGTATTGCAGTCACAATGGAAACTTCTGTGTTTGCGACACCTGCCTTCCGCCATATCGTTGAGGAAGTTCACTCATGTGTCAACTGCAAATGAGGTCTCTTAGCAGTCTCATAAAAACGCGCACCTTATTGCAAGAGTGTCGCTTTGTGGAAGCAACGGGGAAAGGCAATACATGCATTTTCTGTGAAGCTTCCGAGCATTCAGGGAGGCACTCCATATGACATCTCTATATCTGACATCTCTATATCCACATATCAGTGATACAATAATGAAAATATAAAGTGTTAAAATAGTCAGTGTTTTTGTTAGGTGTGAGGTGTCGAAACGAGTACAGCAGGATGTCGAAATTTGCCATGGAATTAGTGTCATTTCAAATGCTTTTGATGTCTTTCAGACTCAAATTTGAGCCAATGGCATACTTATGACTGTATCTTCATCAGTTGTTTTGATATTCATAATTTAGGAAGAGCTATACTCGGGATAGCGAGAAAAAATACCTATGCTATACAATGGCACTGCATGCCATATCGCATTATGAATAATTCCTTTGCCTGAAATTGCGTTACGAAATGTTCGTGTATCACCATCTCTTATCGAAAGCATGATCATGATACTTATAAACGAGGTACTGTTAGAAAGGAGACACGAAGAACTCATAAGCACGCATCGAGAAGCAGGATGTCAATACTTCTAAGAGAAGGATGTTGATTGAGTGTTCGGAAAGTGGTATATTCCACCCTATATCACGAATAATTAACACTGCCACATATGCACAGTACAGACGCGGTAAATACCCCACACCCCAATACCGCAAAGGAGGTCTCGCAATAAACATAAAAACAACATACCACGCATACACATTCTAAACAACCTACACACTGACATCCAATGCGCGGAATCCCGCATACACAACGCCACCGTCATTCTCAATGGTTTATCTTTCCTATTTGACGGAAGTACACAATACCTCTCGGATATTAATGACACCCTTGCAAAAATGTCCACCTCCATCCTCCTCTGTGAGGACGCCAACGGATTGTGGTGACAACACCGCCCCACACTCGACACCCGACGCCGGGCCCCATGCGAGCTCATCAGCACTCTCAATTAAACCTGGCTCAACGACGTCAGTCTCACAGACGCAACATCTCCGCCGACGAAACACTACACTCGACATGAGCTTCGCCTCGTCACCTTTCGGCCTTCACCTCACGGACATCAGACCCGCACCACCTTTTCGCGACCACGCTTCAATCACCATCGCCTTACGCATTACAGTACATAGCCTCCGGTGCAGGGTGTGACCTGCTGTAAACTGAAGCGCTGGTTGGCCTCTTTTCGCACAATATCTTGACTACCACTTTCATCAACACGAATACTTCAGACTAACTCGCTGAAAACAACTCATGTCCACTACACAGCAATACATACCACGTATCTAACCAAGAATCAGGCCAAATCTCCATTCGGCTTCCTGGTGGAACTGGACCTACCACGAGGCTATCAAAATTAGAAATCGCGCCAGACATGGATACGAAAAGCACCCAACACCACAAACTACCATTTCCTACAAATTCATCAAGACTACATATTGTCGCACCATCAAAACAGCACAGCAATCCTGGGAACATTTCGAGTCATCTTTCAACCGTTGTCCTCCACTGCCACAAATCTGGACTTCCCTTATATCATTCGACACCGGACAGCGCCCACCCATCAGACCCATCCTCCTCAAAGACAGCAACATCACCACCCCTCAAGATGCAGCAGACACCGTAGCTTCCCACTATCACAACCGCTCTTCAACCCTGTCTGACGCCACGCCACCGACCATTCTCCCACCTTCTCATGCACCAAACAACGCTCCATTCACACGCCACCGACCATTCTCCCACCTTCTCATGCGCCATACAACGCTCCATTCACACGACACCGACCATTCTCCCACCTTCTCATGCACCAAACAACGCTCCATTCACACGCCACCGACCATTCTCCCACCTTCTCATGCACCAAACAACGCTCCATTCACACGCCACCGACCATTCTCCCACCTTCTCATGCGCCATACAACGCTCCATTCACACGCCACCGACCATTCTCCCACCTTCTCATGCGCCATACAACGCTCCATTCACACGACACCGACCATTCTCCCACCTTCACATGCACCATACCACGCTCCATTCACACGTCACCGATCATTCCCCCACCTTCACATGCACCATACCACGCTCCATTCACACGCCACCGACCATTATCCCACCTTCTCATACACCACTTCGCATACAACGCTCCATTAACACTACAATAACTGAACCTGACAATACAACAATCAGCTAGCGCTACCCCAGGTCCAGACGACATCCACTGCTCTCTTCTCAAACACCCTTCAATCACAACAAGACAATCCCTAGGTACATCATTCAATTGCGCATGAAGAAAAACAAAAACCCAACACCTTGACTCATGCACACCTCAGACCAGACCCAGACTGCCGCAGAGCTGCCAGCCCATTGCACTCGCGTTGTTTGCATACAACTTTCGAACGTATCGTCAAACCCCGCTTACTACACTTCACACAACGGCACGCATCTCTCCCGACCAATCTGGCTTCCTCCCGGTCACAGGACCGTCGACAACCTCACTCGCCTCATCATTGCCACCCAACACGTCAGATCACGCCACGAAGCAGGACCGTCGACAACCTCACTTACCTCATCACTGTCATCCAACACGTCAGATCACGCCACGAAGCAGGACCGTCGACAACCTCACTCACCTCATCATTGCCATCACACGTCAGATCACGTCACGAAGCAGGACCGTCGACAACCTCACTCCCTCATCACCGTCATCAACACGTCAGATCACGCCACGAAGCAGGACCGTCGACGACCTCACTACCTTATTGCATAGCAGGACCGTCGACGACCTCACTCACCTCATCATTGCCACCCAACACGTCAGATCACGCCACGAAGCAGGACCGTCGACAACCTCACTCCTCTCCGTCATCCACACGTCAGATCACGTCACGAAGCAGGACCGTCGACGCCCTCACTCACCTCATCACCGTTATTCAACACGTCAGATCACGCCACGAAGCAGGACCGTCGACAACCTCACTCACCTCATCACTGTCATCCAACACGTCAGATCACGCCACGAAGCAGGACCGTCGACGACCTACTCACCTTCACCGTCATCCAACACGTCAGATCACGTCCGAAGCAGGACCGTCGACAACCTCCTCACCTCATCACCGTCATCTACACGTCAGATCACGTCACGAAGCAGGACCGTCGACGACCTCCTACCTCATCACCGTCATCCAACACGTCAGATCACGCCACGAAGCAGGCCGTCGCGACCCCCCGCAAACGTCAGATCACGTCACGAAGAGCAGCCGTCGACGACCTCCTCCTATCTTGCCCCCACACGTCGATCACGTACGAAGCAGGACCGTCGACAACCTCACTCACCTCATCACTGTCATCCAACACGTCAGATCACGCCACGAAGCAGGACCGTCGACAACCTCACTCACCTCATCACTGCCACCCAACACGTCAGATCACGCCACGAAGCAGGACCGTCGACAACCTCACTCACCTCATCACCGTCATCCAACACGTCAGATCACGTCACGAAGCAGGACCGTCGACGCCCTCACTCACCTCATCACCGTTATTCAACACGTCAAGTCACGCCACGAATGCTCAGTAGCCACCTTTTCAGACCTGAAGCACGCGCATGACACAGTCGACATATCCACGATCATCCAGTGCCTTAATGACACAGTCGACATATCCACGATCATCCAGTGCCTTAATGACACAGTCGACATATCCACGATCATCCAGTGCCTTAATGACACAGTCGACATATCCACGATCATCCAGTGCCTTAATGCACTCGGAATCACTGAAGACTTCGCCAATTACGTATTTTTCCTCCATAACAGAACATTCAAGATCAAAATTGGCAACACCGTTCTTGACACCAAATTTCCCACAGCTGGCTTCATGCAAAGATCAAAGAGTACCATCACCTACCACCCATAACATTATATACATTTATACACACACACACACACACACACACATATATATATATATATATATATATATATATATATATATATATATATATATATACGCAGACGACATCGTCATTTCAACCTCACATAAAAACAATCAGCAACGCACTATGCATACTCTAGAAGTCGTTCAAACACCAGCCATAACAGCTTTCAACCACTCAATTTACACATCTCTCCCTCTGTGCCAATGCGCAGCTTTTGTCAACACAAACACGAATGGCACTCTCTCCCTCACCATTAACAACATCCAAATTCCTTTGACTAAACGGGTAAAATTATCCGGGATCAATCTCGACGACACCCGGTCATTCAGACCACACGCTTTGGACCTCCGCGTACGCTCTACGAAACGCATCAACATTCTGATAACCCTTTCTGGTACGTCCTGGGACTCCGACAGACATACCTCCTCAAATTATACACCATCACCATCTGACCTATTCTGGAATACTCATCCAATATTTTCAAAAACGCCACTCAAACGATGTTTAAAATGTTGTATGAAATTCAACATCATTTCCTTGCATAGCCTGGGACGTCCTATTATCAGCCTCATCTGTCGAATCCCTTCACATTGACAACTATCTCCCCACCCTTCAACACCGCAGAATAGAAGCACTCATTAGGTACTACTACATAACACACTGATCTCGCAACACCCCAGCACAAATTCTCTCACCATGCGAACACTTTCCCGCTTCGGCACCCATCGTGACAACACCACGATAGGCCATCGCACATATCATCATGCATGCAGGCTCAACATCGCACATATCATCACCCACGCAGGCTCAATATAGTACTTATCATCACCCACGCAGGCTCAACATCGCACATACCATCACCCACGCAGACTCAACATCGCACATATCATCACCCACACATGCTCAATATCGCACATATCATCACCCATGCAGGCTCAACATCGCACATATCATCACCCACGCAGGCTCAACATCACTCCCAAAGCTCACTCCTATTCACCTTTTCACGACTGGTGGCAGACACCCACACCAGAAATCCATTCCCTCATCACAAACAACAAACACTCTCACACCATTGCTGAAATTGCTCAGCTTTTCCTCAAATTCAAAACAAAACACCCAGCACATCATTACACATAAACTGACGGCTTCAAGTATAACTGGCCACGAACCGGAACTGTAGCAGCACTATAACACGCCAATCACTCCGCCCTCCCCTCCCCAGAACTCTTACTTTGCGTCGGACTCCCAGATATATCACCAAAGTACACACAGCAGAACTGCTCGCCATCCTCAGAGCATACCACACCATCCCAAATCTACCCTCACAGTCGTCGTCGCATATTCACGATTCGCAACACATATCCTAAGATCTCACAAAGGACAACCACACCCTTTCATTGCTGAAATAATCAGCATCCACAAACCCTTCCACCCTACCCCTGTCCCACAATTATCTGGGTATCATTCATTCCCGACGATGATCACGCAAACACAACAGCACATTTCAACATTCACATAGAATGTTCACGCTCACAATCAGAACACCACTGCTCCTTCAGACACGCAATAGTCACTAACATTCAATCTTGTTGAGACAACACCACTACACAGGTGCACAACATGTATCCCACTCACACAGCGTAGAACACCCCAAACCAACCCATCAGACTGCGCGAGGTGACACTCACAAGACTCTGCAAAGGCTACACAAAGCTGACGCATGGCTACCTCGTCACAAGGCCCACAAACAGCCACAAACCAACCCATCAGACTGCGCCAGGTGACACTCACAAGACTCTGCAAAGGCTACACAAAGCTGACGCATGGCTACCTCGTCACAAGCACTCCACGACCCACATGTAATACCTGCAAACGACCACGGACAGTCGAGCACTTACTCATTCACTGCACCAAATACACAGCACAGCGCCATACACTCACACAGCACTGCATCACACACAACATTCCTTTCACTCTTTCCGCCATGCACAGCGACTGACACATCACTCTCCACGAACTTCTTTGCACTTCCCTCTCCTCTTCTTCACCTTCTTTCCCTTCCCTTCTCCCTTTCTGGCCTTCTCCCCGACTTGGAAATATACGACAAAAAGAGAACAAGAGAAAAGCACAAAGAAGTGAAACCAAATTAAACACAAATCAAAAGGAAAATACAAACAGAGTACAAAAGCCATATTATCGTGTTAATCCCACAAGAATCAAGACCACAAAATTACTGGACAGCAAGGCAAAACATGACCTAAAGAACACGTAAAACAGGCTAGGGATAAAAAAAAACATACAAAAACAGAGCATTTTCTGAAATCGGTGTTGGCAATTTGTTCTCCTTGCAACATTCCCTTCTTCACATCCTCTCCACCCATTTCCACCAAAAATAGCAGAAAAAAATAGAGCGACTGACATCACCGCAAGGTGGCAAGCCGGTCAACCCAACACACAACAGCAACAAATTATCGAAATAGCTTGTGTGATACGCTGTCTCATGGTCCTTTCAATTTCACAGCTTTCCCACTCAGCTCATGCCATACACAACCGCTCGGCGCATCATGTAACACATGGCCATTGGGAAGGACAATCGCTAGACTCCGAGGCACACAGCACAAGTGACATGACGACATAATCACGTGATCGACGGCTGAGTCCGCGCCACTATCTGCGCCAGGACGAGGAGCGCTTGCAAGCGCTTGTTATGAACAGAGATTACGAGTAGTTAGGACATATTGTGAGGAGTGGCTGAAAATGTAAATAGAAAGAACGGGCCTGATCTTGAGTGAAGGAATTATATCTTGAAGCGGTGTAAGAAAACAAGTTATTAATGTTTCAAATACGTGACGGTTGCGTCAAGTCGGGTTGGGTCGGGTCGGGTCGGGTCAGGTCAGGTCAGGTCCGGTCGGGTCGGGTCGGATTGGATCGGGTTGGATTGGGTTGGATAGGGTCGGACCTGCTCAAGTCAGGTCGGTTCGGGTTGGATCAGGTCGGGTCGGGACGAGTCGAGTCGAGTCGGGTCGGATCGGGTCGGATTGGATTGGATCGGGTCGGATCTGATCAAGTCAAGTCGGATCGGGTTGGGTCGGGTCGGGTCAGGTCGGATCGGGCCCGATTTGGTCTGGTCGAGTCAGGTCTAGTCGAGCAGGGCAGACATATTGGCATCCGTCAGCGTCGCCCGTATTAATGGTGCATATCGAATATCATTCTCGGCTTTGTTGTTCTGGAACAAGGTAAGGTCTTCGGTTGGCCTGTCAGATAGTTATATATTTTGATACCCATAGGTACTAATATATGTGAGATACATGTAAGATCCTATACTTATTTTTGCTCCCTTTGCAATTTGTCTCTGCTGTGTTGGTTATCGTATATCTCTCCGTCAGCAGGCCACTCTGTACGGCTGGATATAGCACTAGAACGCAAGGGGTCACTCTGACCCACTGTGCGTTCTAGTGCTAAACCATCATGTGTTCCTGCATCGATGTCAGGTGGACTAACGATAAATTGAATCGTAAACGTGAATTATTCATATTGGAGACTTCACATGCACATTATATGGCCGTCAAACATTTTTGCACATGTCAACCCCCCCCCCCTTTGAATGTGTTTTACAAAATGGTCCACAACTGGACAGTTCCTTTAAGCGTGATCCAGCCCTCATGTTAAAGACCGCAACGGCTGCCTCAAAGTGGCAGCCGAGAGCTAGATTTTATTTCAGAACTGGCCTGTGGCTCGTTCTGATGGATCTTCAAACTTTTGCCCAGGCTCTACTGGGTGGGGTATTCGTTCATTGGCTCTGCTACTGCCAGTACATCGCCTTTCGCTTTTCAGTAATAAGCGGTCGTTTCAGTCAGAGACCAACCTTTACAGTGTGGAACCACTCTTCGGTCAGACACCGTCCGACACATGGCACAGGGTGCCGTGTCATTTGGAAATGGCTTTCCAGTAAGGGAAGTCCTATCTCCGTAAGCTGGATCTCTGCAGCTGAGGTCTTCATAGCATTGGCGGACGCCCTTTCCAGAAAGCGGCATCCCATCTCAAGGAGAATAATCTCTTCCGTGAGTGGTACTCACCGGAGCACACAGAGGCGCAAACACAGAGGGTGCTACGACCAGACTGGCTAGGTGTAGGCTGGATAATGCTATTGAACTATTGGATTCGAAGCATAATTGGATAGGTCCTTCTTAGTGAATTACCACGTCACGTTCTTTCGTTTAATGAATATTTTGGCGCATAGTTGGCAATACATCAGTGCTTTCTCTGAGTTAAGTACATACACTCAATTCCGGTGGTGAACACAATCGTTTATCACGAAGAATGGCTCTTGATGTCCTGGGTTTTACCGTGAGTGGTACTCACCGGAGCACACGAGGCGCAAACACGATGGGTCTATGTTTTTTAACAAGTGAACACAATCGCCCGCTTCCTCGTCAGTGGACAAGATCTCCCTCCCGCCGTGCAAGGGAGGAGGATAAAATGGCTCCCTCCTTAAGTGCAGGATTCGAGAGTTGGATGGAGAAAAAAAATCCACCGGCAGTGTAGTTCTCATAAAAAGTTCCTCGGTGTTTGTTCTCTGACATATGACGTCACAGGGTACGTAATATATCAATTGGTTTGTCAAAAGGGCGATATTCTCCTAAGACATGAATTTTCCTACTAGCATGGTACTGGATGGACATGAATCGCTCTCCTGCTCCGAAGTCTCACAGCGAAATCCTTGAAAAAGCTTTGGAGGGGAGGGACATTTCCATACGCTTCCGTGTCCAATCTGAGCTCATGGGTAACAAATATTGTGATGCACGGATGCATCAAATTGTAACGGAACGATAGGCATATATCTGGGATGCAAACACGTGCATCCATTGGTATATATATATAAATAAATATATATATATATATATATATATATATATATAATATATATATATATATATATATATATATATATATATATATATATATATATATATATATATATATATAAATACATACATACACACACACACACATATATATATATATATATATATATATATATATATATATATATATATATATATATATATATATATATGTATATATGCACTGGTGATTCCGCTGCTTTTTGAAGCACTACCATTCTCAAGAGAATTCAGTCCAAGGACGTCAAGCGAAAAGTGGAATAATACACGCTGCTTTAAATGTTTGTTAATTATCTCAGGCATAGCTGGAAGCACCAGGCAAAGGAACTGTATCAGAGGACTTGAATGCAGCAGCCTCTGAGGCAAGAAGGATAACTTCCATGCCACGTTTGGACGCTTTCAACCAATAACTGTGAGGCGTTGCATGAGGAAAATGACTTTAAAGTGGTCCTGATCCCACTAACTCGCCTCAATGAATCTGCATTTTTATCAGGTAACTTCACTGATTTTGTACTTACAAGTACAAAAAGGTTTGTTGCTCACATAGTTCTTCGTTTTATGTATTTTGAAAACTACTTTATAGAAGATGTTTGGTCTGGCACCTGTATTCCATGCATGCGAAAGAAGCAGGTATCTAATTTACACACATTAGTGCAAACCATTGCATTAATTGCCAAAAGTAGGCTTATTTTAACAGTACAAACATATAATACTTGCGCTAATAAATTATATTCACCTCAAAGCTTCAATTTTCACCCGGATGCGCTTAGCTGCCGCAACTGATTTTCACTCACCCATTATGAGACATTTCTTTGCTGAGCATGATTGACTTATGAACACAATGTGAACATATCACAAAGTCATTCATTTGTATGTTCGGTGAAGTGTGGCAATCTTCAGCTTTGTTCGCCAGCCATCGTGTTGGCCATCCTGATTGTGATGGGTTTTTGCTCAGCGTTGCCGCCCGGGTGGGCTGGCACACTGCGACTTGAGCAGAGAGCTCAAGGCGGCGCCGCCAAGTCAATGTCTTCACTAGACGTCGTCGGCGCCTACAGAGCGCATAAAGCTGCCGCCGCGCTTATTGCCCGTGATATGCTGAGGGTCGTCGCTATCTGTTTGTGTAAATTGAAATAATTAATACCCAAGGAGTGGCTCGTAAGTCGTGGCCGAGTAAAGAGCCAGTCGCCGGGCCGAGGATTAACGCGTCATAAACGACGGGCCGTCTTTGGCGTTGCAGTCCTGCATACAATCGCCGCCGCCTGCAAGGTACGCGCCGACTGCGCCGCAATGGTAGCGACTGCGCTTACAGAACAGGCGAGTATCGCCGAAGCGTGACGAGGCGGCGGCGGCTGGGCGGCGGATGTCGGCGCGCTCTCGCAGCCATCGCCTCAGGCGAGAGCTGCGACCCCGGTCGGACGCCGTGCGGCCTGATCAATAGCGCGGCCCGCCGGGCCTAATGGAGCGAGCGGCCGACGGCACCGCCACCGACGCGCACGCAGCGCCCAGACCGCGCGGTGCGTGTGGCTCGGGTCAGGCGGACGCCGGCCGTCGCAGTTGTCTCGAATCCTGCCAAAGTCGCGCGCCCGTCGCCGACACCGGCTCGACGCTGTCGACGGAGTGTCGGGTGCAGCGCGTACCGCGCTATAATTTCGACGCCGTCTGTCGTCGGGGGCGGCGAGCGATTTGTCGGGCGTCGGCGGCGGCGGCGAGCGAACACAGCCCGGCGCCGGTTAATCAATGAGTCAGCGGCCGTCGCCGCCGCGACGCGCCGAGAGGTGGCGCGCCGAGCGCGAGAATGGCCGCGCCAGGCTCCGCCCCCCGGCGCCGGTGCGCCACTGAGCGCGGCCGGTCACGCCTCCGCGCCGCCTGCGTCACGACACGCACCGCCGGCGCCACACAAACGCCGACGCGAAATCGCAAACAGTCGCGACGCTCGAATTTCGCGCCGGCCGCTATTTTTGGCGCCCCGGGTGACGCGCGCCGCCGGAGGCGCAACGGCCGCGCCGGCCGTCGGCTGGCGCCACACCGGACGGTGGCGCCACCGTCGGCCGTCCACGCCCCGCGGCGACGCCGCTGACACGGGGTCGTGTCACGCGCCGCGAGCGGCGGCCACCGCGGCCGCGTCGCGTTCGCGCCGCGCCAGTGTGACGGCCGGCCGACGGCCGCATGGCGCGCTCGCCCGTCCCGCCGACCGGACGCCTCTCTAGCTGCGCGGCCCACGCCTCGGCGCGCTGCCATTGGTCGGCGGGTGTTACCTCGACCAATCGCGGCGAGTGTCAGCTGATTAGCGCGGCGGCGAGGCCGGCGCACGGCTTTTGACACTCGGTAGTGACTGGAGTGCTGCCTCTGTGTGGGGACGTGTCCGCCGCCGCCGGCCCAGCGCGTGCTACCGCCCCGGATAGCGCCAGCGCCCGACACGCGCCCGGCCCGCCGACGGCTGTTGAACATTGCCGATGCTCGCCGCTCGCCGGCCGCGCCGTCGTCCATGAGATTCGACCAGGCGGACATTCGCGTTCCAGAGATGGCGTACCCACCGTTTATGCGGCACCCGGACTTCTCCTCGGGCTCGTTCCTGACGCCGGGCCAGTACTTCCCGGCGCTGCCGCCGCACGTGCCGTACCCGCCGTCGCTGCTGCCCAAGCTGCCGGTCGGCCTGGCCGTCCAGCCGTTCTCCTCGGACGATGTGCTCGGCCACCAGGGCAGTCTGCGGCCGCCGCGCTGCCTCCAGCCCGAGGACGACGGCGTCACCGACGACCCCAAGGTGACGCTCGAAAGCAAGGATCTGTGGTCGCAGTTCCACAAGTTCGGCACCGAGATGGTCATCACGAAGAGTGGCAGGTGAGCCTTGCCAACGATCGTCCCGTGTGATGATCACCATTGGGTGCGTAGGTGGGATGAAATCATATTACTAGAAACAATTATAAATGGACACACATAAGAGCCTTGGAGCGGAACATTGAACAGTAGTAAACTCAGTGAGTTGAGGAAGATCAAGTTTGGGTGATGGTTTGACTTCTTGAAAAAAAACTAGCCACCAACCAGATATGCCGATATTTCAGAGATAATACAACTAAAATTCCAGGGATACAATTCACCCTGATTATGACATGAGAAACGTATATCAATCGCTTCGAAACATTTCGTGGAACTTTTATATACCTCCATATGACAGAAAAACAGCTTTGCACCTTGGCAGATATTGTATTTGACTTGCCATGTCCTCTCCTAACGCCAGTCTGTAATAACTTGATCTACCAAAATTATCCCCGAGCAAGGTGTATCACACATAAATGCAGGTTAAATTAATTATGCTTGCGCCCATGATGTCTGATATTTTTTCAGTCAACTTCATGCGTATTGACACAGGTCAGTACCAGCCTTCCACTTCATCCAGCCATATCTGGCAGTCGGTACATGACAGAACAGCAATACATTGGAGATGATGTACATCAGCTGTACAGCATCGGCATAATACACTGAAAACATGATTCAAAACATAGATGAAGATTCAATGAAGATGAAGATCATAGATGAACACTCAAAACATGATTCAAAACACCACTGCCCTCTTCCCAGTGTTCGGATACTCCGCTAGCGGGAAAATAGCTCACATTTTGTGGTGTCAGTAATTGAAGGGAAAGGATAAAGTGCCCATTTGGTTCGCATTGAATCATTGGCTACGCAACCAGTTGGATGCACTTAAGTTTGACATGTATTTCATATGTATTTAATACCAAAGATTTAAACAAAATTACCACAACGAAATATCTCCAACAGTCCAACACGTCTGCATTTGGAGCACTTCTAGCTCTCGGCAGTAGGCAGGCCTCTGCAATGGCAGACACCTCCTCCGGGTGCAGGCTACGGCCATCACCCGCCCGACCTCAGCACCAGACCTGACCGGGCGTGCGGTGCGGTGCGGCGCCGAACATCTCGGCTTGCGCGGCGCGTTCGGGCCGCGCGTCTGTGGCGGACGTCAGCGGCGACAGCGGCCGACAGCGGCCGCCAGCGTGTCAGCCGGGCGACAGGCATTAGCGGGGTGCGTGCGATGCTATCTGCCGGGTCGGTGTCGCCAGTGTGACCCGGGTGTCAGAAGTGCCGCCTCTCTCGGCCGGCGGCGCCGGGCGGTCGGCGCCTGGGTCGGCGTGACCGGCCCCCGACGGCGCCGGCCGGCCGGCCCCTGTCGCCGTCCCCTGTCGGCCGGTGGCGACCCCATTTGTGTCCGGTGGAAAATGAGCCGCCGGCCGCGCTCACCTTGTGGGTATGATTTTACGACGTTTGGCAGTCGTTTGGGTCCAGTTGGGAAGCTTTTAATGGTGTCGTCAGCTCTGCATATTTGTTGGCGGATTTGTTCCGGCCCTTCTGATTGCACTCAAACGTTGGCGCCTGGTTATTTTCTTATGCACACTACATCATTTTATGTGGTTTTGTTTATTGGCAGTGACTGTTAGCTGGTCGCATTTTCGCCCACGCTTTTATGTCTACCGATACTACTGATGGGATGAAGCATTCATCAATAAATACTGGTACCGGAGACAGCCAGCAACATCGCTATCAGGTGTCGCTGGATGAGCGATCGCTGGATCGCTGGATGTCTGGTGAAAATTTAAGAACGGGGGAGTGACGTATCATTTTGTAACAAAGGCTGAGCAAAAATGTTCCCTAGCACAACAACGCTTCGCCTGATTTTGAGCTAACCACAGTTATCTGATTTATGAATGCATAACGAAGCCAAGATCACACGACACTGAGTTGGCAACGAGCGTTATTAAAACAGGTCAACAAAATGACTCAATTTGTGGCTGGTAGCGCCTCGGTTGTAGCTGGCTTTCAAGTAGATTGTACCGACGACGGCCGGTGCACACCTTTGTTGCCGAATCGCTGTGGCGCGCGGCGCACCACCGGTGTCGGCGATTGTGCTGGCATTTGAACATGTCGCCGGACTCACGATTTGCCGGCGCTGCTGCACGCAGCCGCCACTTCAAAGTCCTTCAGCCGGACTGTATTGTTCTGAGCACAACATGCTGGCTACCCCCTCCCCGTCCCCCGTGCCGCTCCCAGATACAGCGCCGGCTCCATGTCGTGGCTGCCAAGCAATGCCTAGCCACTGCACTGGTGACAGCTGCCGGCTCGCATTTTAAAGTGAGGATTCGAATGGCATGTTGAGTTCGATTTCCGTTGGTAGCTACGCCAAGCACTGCTTGTGCCACCTGCATCTCAGACTCATACACCAACCACACTGGCTAGCCCCAATGGCGCGACTCGCCACGCACCAAATAGTTCCACTTCTAACCGTCCAGTCGAGTAGGATCGAGGTAGCGTCTGATCGGCCAGTTCGACAGCAAGACCCGAATGTGATATGTCCAGTGGCAGCTGACCTGACGGTCCCGGACCATTGCCGAATGGGGTAACTCAAACTCGTGCAGAACTTACCGTCAGTTCACCACGCACAGCGCGTCCGCCGTCGTCCGGCCGTATTACCTCTGAATCATGCCGCCCGTGACAAGGTGATGATGCTGCATTCAAAACCACATATGTGTAAGCGCAGTATCAAACTTATACGATTACAACAGGAAGGAAGGGTGAAGGCCTTCACGTACTGTTACTCCAGCCAGCTGAGTGTGATGCTGATTCTTCACATCACGGTGTATTTTTCATATGATTCCTTGTGCTCGATTGTAAACACCAAATGCATCGAGACATCCAGACGTGAGCCAATGGTTGCGTGTTTGTTCTTGTTCGCCAATCGTGGCTGGACATTTCATTGGGATTGGCTGCAGCTTAAATGTTATTGGTGGCAAAATGACTTAAAGAGGCATACGAGGACTTCAGTTGTAAGGCCAGTCGCTTGAATACCATTCTCAGATCGTTTAAGGTCATAATGTTGGGGATAAATAATACAAAATACTTCACCACTGCATTTGTAGCTGGTTTCACGAATACAAAAGAAGATTTCATGAGTCTCCAGATCTGAAAGTAATGCGCATAATGGATATTCAACCTAATTAATAATGGTACCAGGATAAATCTTACCAATGTTAGATAGACTGAGACTATGTTCCTGACATTCATTGCTTTTATCGGCTTAATGCCAAGTAAATGTGGGCATGTTTTGCACGAAAACATATATCTTCATGCATAAGCATGTACACACGCACACAACGTACGTACGTCCACACAGGCATGCAATTCCTGCAGGTTGTGAACATACAGATGAGTATCCCAACGACATCTCGTGGCCGAACAATACAAAATACTAGTTAATAATGAGGACTTCAAGTGTCGGATCCCACAATTGTTTCCTCACTGTACTGATATGCGGGGCTGGACCATGAAATAGTTGTTGGGTGGACATTTTTTTAAAAGTGAGAATCGGAAGGCCCAAAGACGCAAACTTGCGTTATTGCTAAGGGCCGGGTACCCGGCCAGCCAATTTGTGCTCCACCGACCAGGTGACCGACGACTTGCATGCGATGAATGGCAGCAAAACTGACCTTTGGATGTCGACTTCAAGCATCGGATTGTTTACCATATTCATCGCTATTCTATTCTCTGGAATATATAGCCCAGAAGAGATAAAAGCACTGGGTCTGCTTAAGAAAGAGCTAGAATTATGTTTCAAGCAATGTGCCCTTCCTCCTCTGCTGTTTCTTTGGTTCGTTGTGTGCTATGCCTGACAATGAGAGATACCTTCATATCACTGGAGAACACGGACAAAGTGTTATCAAGTTGATCAGGAAGAAGCATGTATTAATTATGAAACCATGCAGCATGGGAGCGACTCCATGGGGTCTCATGCTGAATGGAAAACATTGGGAAGGCATACTCAATATTGAGTGGCCAGTGACCCGTTGCAAACGTCATAGACGAGGACACCTCTGCCTAGGAGCATTGTAAGTAGTAGATTTGTCATCGAGATATGCACATGAACATATGATATAGCACATTGCTGCAATCAAAATCGGTCTCCTTTCGAGGCTGACAACTTTGAACACATCTGCACTGTAAGCATTTGTTTCACGTGTATGCATGAGCTGGCCTCGCGTATGCCCTGCTCCGCTCACACCGGCTCTTTCCGCTGGTGTGTGTGAGGGAGAGAGAGAGCTGTAGTTTCTCGGCGGGCCAATGTTTTGAGGTTTCCCGACACCGCTACACCATCGGATGTCACAAGTCGGCAACGCGCCCGAGTGCGATCCGCGCCAGTCTCCTCGAGGCACCTCGCCACCATAGCAAATACCCACTACTTGTACAAATGCTCGCTACCCGGCAACTCCGGCACTTCCCGAGCGACCTAAGCCATATCCGTCACCTGCTGACGGCCTCACACATCTGCGGAATCGCAGGTACCACTCGCAATTTTCATCAAGAGCAAATCCCTCCATGGCAGAAACCGCTTACCGATACAGTATTCCACAAATGTTATACGGCTGCTCCAGTTCGTGCCCACGCAGCGGTGTTCGTGGGCTGTCCACAGACACGTGTCCTGAGTGCAGCCCGGCACTGAGGGCCACTCAAGTCATGGAAGCTCATGACTTACAGGACTTGCAAGCTCATGCAGACAGCTCTTGGTCTCTGCAGTCATGCTGTCTTGGAACACGTCCAGGAATCACGCGACCAGACCTAGTTGAAACTAGCCGTCATTTGTGCTCAATATCGACACCATCATTTTAAGATACACGTATGACTGTGGAACAATGCTGCTAACCCTCGCAGTGCAGGATAATTTTCCACCCCTCGCAGTGCGGTGGGGGGTGGGTGGGTAATTTCGTCTCCTCTTGCAAATGTTTGTTCTTAGCAAGAAAGAGAGATGCGTATGCGGTATGATGTAGTCCCATCTTTGAAATTTCAGTGTTACTTGAAACATTGTCTCTCCCTCTCTCCCTCTCTCTCTCTCTCTCTCTCTCTCTCTCTCTCTCTCTCTCTCTCTCTCTCTCTCTCTCTCTCTCTGTCTCTGTCTCTGTCTCTGTCTCTGTCTCTGTCTCTGTCTCTCTCTGTGCCTCTCTGTGTCTCTCTGTGTATCTCTGTGTCTCTGTGTCTCTCTCTGTGTCTCTGTGTCTGTCTCTCTCATATCTTCTTTAATTAACCTTACAGATCTGGTTAAACAGGTCAATGTAGGGGTACAGTCGGACATCCATCGTCGCGGTAGCTTTCGGATCCTGGTCGCAAAACGAATGTGATTTCGTTCTTCAATGTTAACTACGTGCAAACTGAAGACCTAATCTAACACGGGCGATGCGGGCAAAGGTAAAGGTCATCGATCCCATCAACGTTAAATATCCTGGAAGTGTGATGCACTGTTGAAGATAACAATTTTCGAAACAGATGGGTTCAGGAAAAGGTGATGAGTGCCACCAAAGCCAAACCAAATGCTCTCCACCCGATTTCGGAATGGTAAACAACAAAAGTGTGAAGCAAATTGACAATTTTCAAACATTTTGGACATACAAAAAATGTTCAAGCGGAATTTGGTGACCCTAGTCACATCAGAAATTAAATCGGCGTGAAAAGAAACCCTGGTTTTGCTATCTTTTTCTTCGTAATATTCTGTATTTTGGCATCCACAGCGCCTGCAAAAGATGCATCCTCCGGACGTTTCAGCTCGTACCTCATTGACCTGACTTGATATTAAGGTGACACGTTGAATACCTTTGGAGGACGCAATTTTCCACCACATGTATTTTCGTTGTTCAAAAATGTTCATTAGCCACACGTTTATGTCAGAAAAAAATGATCTGCCTTCAGTCCCCAATTGATCTAGCGACGTGATCTGACGTTGCATTTTTTGCGATTTTCTTTGATCATTTGTCAATGCACTCATATTGAACTTATCGCTGCATCTTGTATGGTTTATTTATGAACAATGTTTGTATGTACATAAAAACCGTCTTTAGACGAGGTCCAGATCCGTAGCTCCGGTATTTTAAGAGACTTGAACTCAGTGATTTAACACAATGTGTGCGATTAGGTGCAGTGCTGCATTGAGCATGATTATGAGTGAGAAAAAGGGCGTAAAATAACCTTATGCTCATATTAAAACAAAGAAATGGATCCAAATTCGCACTGTATATATTTATTTGGTTTAATATGAGCATAAGGTTATTTTACGCCCTTTTCTCACAATGTGTGCGCGTCAATTATCGAACGGTATGCCAAATTTCACAGAGATATAAACGGTTCAAGAGTATACTCAGAAAAAAATACCTTAAGGGGGTCAAAATGAGCACTCCTCCCGCCGCATTGTGAAGGTTAAGGAAGCGTCAAATTGGCTAGGTTTCATTGTCGCCGGGGGGACATCAAAATGCACTTGAGAGACACAGAAGTCGTCCTTAAGAAGACAGATTTAGTGGTGATGTGTGTGACCGGGTATGTGGTGTATTGTGATGTGTGTGACCGGTAGTGTGTGGCCGGGTGTGTGTGGCCGGTTGTGTGTGACCGGTTGTATGTGGCCGGGTGTGTGTGACCGGATATGTTTGGCCGGGTGTGTGTGGCCTGCTGTGTGTGGCTGGGTATGTGGGCGATTGTGTGTGGCCAGTTGTGTGGCCGGGTGTATGTGGCCGGGTGTATGTGGCCGGGTGTGTGTAGCCGGGTGCGTGGTGATGTGTGTGGCTCAGTGGTCACATGCCCTGACCTGCTCCCGAGGTAAGGGCAGGGTATGGAGTAGAAGTGTCGAAGTCACGAGTTTGCATGCGTGTCTGGGCATTTTCTTGCTTTGTACAATACGGGCACCACCAATACTCTGACAAGCACTGTTTGCATGGGTTTCGGTGCTGCTTGCATGGCCTTCGTGGGTTCAAACAAACGCGAGGATGGATTCAAAATATATCCATCGTTTAGTACCTGGTCTATGGGCGCTGCATGACAAGAATAAACACGGAATTACAATATCGCTCAATATTCTTTCCGTGGCGGTGCTCTTGTTTTGGTGGTAACTGGCTGCATACACAAGCATCCTTAACGTCAGGCGGGTGAGGTGTTTTCATTTTAACTACCGCGGTCAAATAGCAATATTCGTCACGAAGAAGCATGACATTGCCTACAGAGCAAGAGTCTATAGCTTAATACGATAAACAAACTACAGCTTTGTGGTACACTTTTACGGCATAAACACGAGACAAAAAGGCATTTACTGTTGGGAGCTAACGGGCCGCGCCTGACTCGACTTGGGTCACATCTATCAAGCTTGCACGGTTCGGTCGATGGTGGCCCGGACCTGACCTGGACGGGTTCGACATAGGCTCAGCCCGTGCCTGATGGGACCGAGGTGCCCCGCTGCACCGATCATGGTCTTACTGTAGCGTCCCTCTGACATTACCGCCGCCTCTGCCGACGCCGCTGTCCGATACCGATCATGGTCTTACTGTAGCGTCCCTCTGACATTACCGCCGCCTCTGCCGACGCCGCTGTCCGATACCGATCATGGTCTTACTGTAGCGTCCCTCTGACATTACCGCCGCCTCTGCCGACGCCGCTGTCCGATACCGATCATGGTCTTACTGTAGCGTCCCTCTGACATTACCGCCGCCTCTGCCGACGCCGCTGTCCGATACCGATTATGGTCTTACTGTAGCGTCCCTCTGACATTACCGCCGCCTCTGCCGACGCTGCTGTCCGATACCGATCATGGTCTTACTGTAGCGTCCCTCTGACATTACCGCCGCCTCTGCCGACGCCGCTGTCCGATACCGATCATGGTCTTACTGTAGCGTCCCTCTGACATTACCGCCGCCTCTGCCGACGCCGCTGTCCGATACCGATCATGGTCTTACTGTAGCGTCCCTCTGACATTACCGCCGCCTCTGCCGACGCCGCTGTCCGATACCGATCATGGTCTTACTGTAGCGTCCCTCTGACATTACCGCCGCCTCTGCCGACGCCGCTGTCCGATACCGATCATGGTCTTACTGTAGCGTCCCTCTGACATTACCGCCGCCTCTGCCGACGCCGCTGTCCGATACCGATTATGGTCTTACTGTAGCGTCCCTCTGACATTACCGCCGCCTCTGCCGACGCTGCTGTCCGATACCGATCATGGTCTTACTGTAGCGTCCCTCTGACATTACCGCCGCCTCTGCCGACGCCGCTGTCCGATACCGATCATGGTCTTACTGTAGCGTCCCTCTGACATTACCGCCGCCTCTGCCGACGCCGCTGTCCGATACCGATCATGGTCTTACTGTAGCGTCCCTCTGACATTACCGCCGCCTCTGCCGACGCCGCTGTCCGATACCGATCATGGTCTTACTGCAGCGTCCTCTGACATTACCGCCGCCTCTGCCGACGCCGCTGTCCGATACCGATCATGGTCTTACTGTAGCGTCCCTCTGACATTACCGCCGCCTCTGCCGACGCCGCTGTCCGATACCGATCATGGTCTTACTGTAGCGTCCCTCTGACATTACCGCCGCCTCTGCCGACGCCGCTGTCCGATCGCTTGGAGACGTTTGCAGCGGCGGTCGCGGAGGCAGCATCGCCACACCACCCATCCTCTCCCGCTCCCCGACCCCAGCACTCGGAGCCGAAGTCCACCGCTCCGCCCGGTCGGTGGGCAGTTGCCACGGGGCGGCGGGGTGCGCCGACCAGACGGTGTACCGGTCCGGCTGACGGGTGGCGTCAGTAGCCCGTCCACGCGCTGCCGCCGGCGCGCTCACCGGCGAAAACACTCATTTACATGTGCCGGCAGGCGGCGCGGCCGGCGCCGCCGCCGCCTGTTGTGACTCTCGTCGTGTAAATAGCCCGTGCTCGGGACGCGTCTCGACAGTCCCAAACTGGCCAGACACCTCTCATTACCACCGATCCATCATTGGTAATCACGACAGTGTCAAAACTGGACCGGTGTCGTCGCCCGTCTCCCATCGCCTGGACCGCGTTGATAGGCATTTACTTGTGGCCGCCACCAATGTCGCCCTTGTTAACATACCTGGCCTCCCAGGGCGCCGTTTCCACCATATTTGCCGGATCAGCCGGATGGATAATGTGTATTTTAGACGCGGCTAATGCGCACTTACAGTTCATGTAACCACCTAAAACATCGCGGCCCGCGCGCTTACCACAATTGCTCCTCTTCGAAGCGTGTTATTTCCACGCCAAGCCGTCAATTGACAACACCTTTGAGCCGGGCCCCGGCCGGCGGTGGCCGGCGGCGGCCGCTGACGTGGCGACGCCACGAATAATTCATTGAGACGTATAATTTGGTCACCTGTGGTAGGCGGCGCAGGGCCGCCGCCGGCCGCCGGCTACACCGTTTGGGAGTGCTGGCCGGCTTGACTTACGACTGGCGATCGCGACTCGGTGGCGCGATTTATCGTCGCCGACGTGTTCCGGCGCGCCGACTGTGCACACGGCACGGGCGGACCGGCGGCAGGCAGTGATGAATCATAATTTATGCGCAGGCGTCGGTCCGATGGCGCCGAGACTGATTTGTTCTTGCATTGGCGGCGCGCCGGCGCGGTTCGCATTTGCCGCAGCTGGGCGTGGCACTTCGCGCCGGGCCAGCCGCGCGCGCCCGCACTGACGCCGTTTGAACGCGGTGTGCCCGTGATCCCGACGCGCCAGAACGGCCGCAGACGCTGTCCTGCCGTCTCCCACGTGTGGCTGTGTCCTCGTCGAATCTGTCTCGTCCGGTGGCGTGCCGTGCTCGTCGCCGGCACACCGCCATCGACGCCGGCGCTCTGCGACAGCCTTTCGCGCGACCCGCTCCACTCGCGCGCCGACGTGTTTGCCCGTCCGTCCGTCGTGTTAATGCTAATGCTGCTGGGCACGGTTTAATGATGGCTTGTCGGCCGGCGACTCCGAGAATGGGCCGATTTGAATGAGTCGCCGACTGAGCTGCGGTCGGCGCGGCGCCACCGTCATGTGCAGAGTCGCCTTTCCACACATTCACATTCTGCTCCGCGGCAACGCACGTGCCGAGATGGCGCCACGTCGCCCGCTGCTTTGCGCCGGGATTACAATGTCAAATAAACACTTTTGGAAAGGCCGGTGGGTGGCGTGCGCCTGTCGTCCTCGTATCTTGTGCAAACACGGCTAATAAGTCGCATGGTCGTGTTTACTCTAGGTCTGGCGGCAATTATTCTTAACTCTTAATCGCGAATTCCTTGTGATGGTCCGCTTTTAGTGCATCTCTGCTTTGTGAGCATGCATTGTTGTGCATGACTGTTCATGATAATTGTTCTGATGGCTTCAAACTCTCACATCGCAATAATATGTAAACAAAATAACACTCGACTGCTCTGTCGGCGTGTGGCTGGATATTCGGAGAGTGGTGGAAAGCTTATTTGAGCGATCCCGCACTATATGTAACAGAAGCTAGACGTATAAATTTTAGAGGTTCGCATGCGCAAAAATAACGTTTCATCCGGAATGTAATGTAAGCTTCCGACGTCAGCATAGCTCTTGGTGGCATGTTCATATCCAGGAATATAGCATAATGATGCCAAATTTAGACATTGATTTCGACGAATAGCTTACCCACGCTGCTGCAAGTTTATTTTCGTGAACCTGTATTTAACCCCATAATATTTGCTTAGCATTACCTTAAAATTTTAACTCTCATATATAATTTGAACTTCCCCACGCTCTTTGACATGGAGGCTTAGGATGTTTGACTCTGGAGGTCTGATCTCCGTATTTATCGCAGTGTTTGCAGATACTTCGATTCGACGATCTATTAATCAAAGCATTATCTATGTCAAATAAGAATGCATGGCACTTTCGTGCTTCAGGAGTTCATGCTATGAAAAGAAGCCCTATGTCTGATCTAATACCACTTCCTAAGCGTTTTGAAATGAGGAAAATACTTGGTTTTTGCCATTTGACTAGAAAGCTTCATGCACCAGAGCAATACGTCCGTGTTAGTTGTACAATTGGGATACCAAGGTCCAATGAGAGAGGAGAATGACAATATGAGCATAACAAAGCGGAAATCTGCACAGCGCTCCTTTCACTTGTATCGCGTTTCTTAATTTAAACTTATCGTGTGGTTCCATCAGCTCCTGCGCTGCAGCCACATCTCGTTGGGATGGAATGCTTCTCCTCCTTCAATGTTTGTGTTGAAGATACCAATTGAATGGCGTAAACGCAACCGAACAAACGAAAGAGTTGCAAGCCATGTTGGATTGCACAGGACATAATAGTGCTGCGCAATATGCCCATTTCATGCGTCAAGGAACCCGATGGATGGAGGGTTCATGGGCCCCTTCACTTTTCGTGATGTCAACCATTAGCCCTATGGGGAAAAATAATAGCGCTGGCCCTTCCATTTTTTCACCAAGGTTCCTACGCACCTGGTCTAAGTTTCATGATTAGTCACCATTTATATCCCAAATATCATTATAAATCTACATGTAAATTGAAATGGACTCGTTATGTCTGTGGTGAGCCGTTACCATCTGCAGGGATGAAAATAATCACATAGTCTCTTTTGGTCTTCTGCTTTTCATCATGGTCAGTGAGATATCCTTTTCTCTTTGATGGTAATTGTTTTGGTAATTGCTTATTCCATAAGCTACTATCTCTTAAGTGTTGGAGAACCGTGATTCCCCGAAGTGGGGAGGAGGACTTAGTCCGTTAATTCATATTTCCACTTCCTTGGCGATTTGCAATCCAGAGATATATGAGGGAAAATGTAGCAGCGGGCATTAGACGTACCGTTGTCATGGTGACAGCGGCACGTCAATCACAAATCTGTCGACTCCAAACTCTTCGAGCGGGCTGCTTGAGGGTGGCGAATGGTGGGATTCGTTAGAATAATGCCTTATAATGACAGCGTTTTCCATGCACTCGAACGGCTTGTGCAGCTGACACAATTGATCGGGTGCTGCGATCGTTCACAGCCCACGTTTGACCTTTTCGTCGAATTCAAATTGGACGATAAACAGGCGGGGGTCGGCGCGTTCCGGCCGGAGCAAAACAACACCAACACTCGCCGGCCGGGCCGAGGCGCGAGCCTCGCTGCGGGACATTCTGCTCGTGAGCCGAGAACCACCGGCAGCAAAAAGTGCACATCACGCTCGCATTTTGGCCACTCAACAAGCTAACACCGCCGTTGCCGGCGCATTGCGTGTAAAAAGTCGGCTCGTTGACCCGGCCTCCCAGCGCGGGGTCGGCTCGAACCCCCGCCGCGACCGTACACACCCGTCCGCGCATCAGTACGCCGACATCATTCGGAAGCCATGTTGTGATTCCTCAACTGTCGATCCCCGGAGTATTTGTCGATTTTCCCGCCATACCCGTATTCTAACAAATGCGCGTGCGCTGTCTGGCGCGCGATCCATTACACGAGCGGCTGGCCAGCAGCGGCAGCGGCTGCGGCGGCGGCGGCGGCGTGCCTCTATTATGCATGCTCCCTGGGCTCGTCTCGGACGGCGCTTCTCTTATGAAGATATTCGGCGCGTGCTCCGGAGCGGCAGCCGCGTCTCGCCCAGGGTGGCGCCTCCGTTCCAATGCACTCTCCTCCGCCGGCGGCGCGCGGCCGTCATTTCTGAACGCGCGCCGAACGCCGGATGGATGCGGACCGGCTATAAAAATGGATGGATTGTTTTAGCAGAGCCGGCCGGAGCACAACAACGGCTCGGCCGTTGGCCACACTTCTGACAAAGCGTCGCCGCACATGATTTATTCCCCAGAAAAAGCGCGGCCGAATTACCTGTTTGCACGGCGCGTATTTGCGCCGGACATAACGAAAATATGGCCGTCGTATAGTCGGAGCGCACAGTGGGGGCGGCTGAGCTGATGGCAAACGGCCTGCCTCATCAGAAAACAATACGACACACGTAGCCGCCCGCGGCTCAATGTCCCGATTGGCGCTGGCGTGTTTGCTGGCTGCGTTGCCGGGCGTGCATTCGCCGGTGCCCGCCGGCTGCGTTATGCTGCTATAGGGTCTAATTTAATTTGGAGCCGGCCGTCCGAGCTGCCGGACGGGACCAATGGCTGTCGATACGGCTGGCTGCCCCGACAGCTGCGCCGGCCACCGGCCCGCCCGGCCGGCCTTCCGCGCCGGGAAATGACGTGTTTTGAGGCGCGCGGCGCGGCCATATTTCCCCGATTGGAATCGGCCGGAATCGACGGCTCATTACTGGCAACCGCGCCGGCCACTTCCGACTGCCGATGACCGCAGAGTGACGCCATTCTCACGTCAGCAGTGCCGTTTGACGCCCGGTGCCGACGCGGCGACCACGAGCGGCGTTGTCGGACCGCACCACTGGTGCTGTCCGCACCACTGGAGCTGTCCGGACGAACCACTGGTGCTGTCCGGACGGACCACTGGTGCTGTCCGGACGGACAACTGGTGCTGTCGGCCGGACCACTGGTGTTGTCGGCCGGACCACTGGAGCTGTCCGGACGGACCACTGGTGCTGTCCGGCCGGACCACTGGTGCTGTCGGCCGGACCACTGGTGCTGTCCGGACGGACCGCTGGTGCTGTTCGGACGGACCACTGGTGCTGTCCGGACGGACAACTGGTGCTGTTCGGACGGACCACTGGTGCTGTCGGCCGGACCACTGGTGCTGTCCGGACGGACCACTGGTGCTGTCGGCCGGACCACTGGTGCTGTCGGCCGGACCACTGGTGCTGTCCGGATGGACCACTGGTGCTGTCCGGACGGACCACTGGTGCTGTCGGCCGGACCACCGGCGTTGTCGGACCGGACCACTGGAGCTGTCCAACCTGACCACTGCTGCTGTCCGGACGGACCACTGATGCTGTCGAACGGACCACTGGTGCTGTCCGGAGCGGACAACCGGTGCTGTCGGACGGACCACTCACCCGCCGACGCCCGGCCGCCATTACACAAACAAACAACGCATAACACACTAATCAATACCGACCGGGGCGAGGGGGCAGGGCCGCGCCGGCTCCATCAATCTGTCTGGTGGGCCGCGCCGCCGGCCGCGGAAGCGCCACCGCCGTCGCCGCCGCCCGCCTGGGAACTCACCACACCTCCGATCGGCACGATCGCGGTACACGGCGATCGTCGTGTCGCGCCCGATCGTCGCGCTGCGCCAGCGGCTGCCCACGGCTGGCAGTGACACAACCAGGATTACTCAAAGGATGGTCCAATGAATAAAATGAAGAAAGAGAGAAGGCTTTCGGCGCGCTGAAAATTTAAGGTTTTGCCTGGTGAATTTTTTTAATGTATCATTTCATCTAGTGTGTTTGGTTGCCAAGGGGGTGGGGGGTCCCGCCCCATTCACTGCGATTGTGACGGCTGACCACGGCTAACCATGGCTGACCACGACTGACCACGGCTGGCCACGGCAGCCAGGTGCGACGCCCGTCCCAGCGGCCGAGCGCCGGCCACCGGCGTCCAACTGCAGTTCCCGTAGTTAGAGCGCAGTCATTAAATTCAATTACGCTAAGTATGCGAGTGGTGAATTGGGCGGCCGCGTCGTGGCCGCGCTCTCTCCGTGCGCTTCGACGCCTGGCCGTCCGGCGGCGACCCAGACAATGGCCCGATTAGCGCAGTCGCAGTCGGCGCTCGAATCACGCGACGAAACGCGCTGCGGGCGCGCGACGACGTCTCGGCCGGCGGCGTCACCACGACCGAGCGCACTCACCGCCGCCGCGCGCGTCGGCGGCGGTGCGATGTCGCCCCGGCGTCGGTAATCGCCCGCCAGCGTGCGACGCGGCGGTTGCCGGCTGCGCCCGGCTCCGGAGACGTCTTCGGCGGTGCCGCCCGCCGCGCACCGACCGCCGACGGCGCTGCGCGCCCAGAGCGCCGCCATGTTGGCGTTTTTGTTCGCGCTTAATGACGAAAATTCGGTGATATTGAAAGAAGGGCTCGTCCAATGGCGCCCGCGCGCCCAAACACAAACACAAAGGCGAGACGCCGAGCCTGTCGGCGCTAATCGCCGCGCGGCACTGCCGCCGCTTTTGTCGGCGAATAAAACAAGACCGGCGTAATTCTATTAATTTGGTGCGTCGCATAAAAAGCGGCTGTGATGCGCAGGTGGCGGCGGCGGCGCCGGCGCCGTCTGCCGCCAAAATGGAGTCTGCGCGGCGGCTGCGGCGGCGGCGGTGGCGCAGTGCGTGAGCGCGCGACGACGCCTCGTCACGCGACGGTGGTGCAGGTCCGAACTGACGGCGGCGGCGCCACCGCCGTCACCGTCGCCGTCGCGCCGCTCGTCGGCCGTTGGCGCGGCCGTCCGACCAGCTCGCCAAGCGGGCGCGCGACGGCAGCTGCGCTAGTCGCTACGGCTCCGATCATCCGCGAACGGCTGAGCCATTGTTTTGCGCGCGCTGAGCCCGGCCGCCGGCCGCGTGCCCCCCCCCCCCACACCGTCCCCCGTCGCCCCCGTGCGTGGCCGCCGATTGGCGGGCGGGGCGGCCCGACTCGTCTCATTATCTCCATTCTGGGCGGATTAATCCGGGAAGAGTTGGCGCACAATGGGCCGGCGGCTGAGCCGTTTGCGCGCGGCCGCCGACAAAGTGGGCCGCCGAGGTGTGCGCATTATCGCTATCAGCGATACCCGAAATACGGCGGCGCCGCGCCGGCCGACCGTGTGATGCGCGCACACGGGGATGACACCGGCTGGCCGAGTTGGCGCGGCCGGCCGCCGCCTGTTTGTCGCCTCCAGAGGACCTCCGGTGGCGGCGTCCGGCGGCGGCGCCGCGCCGCGGGAGATCCGCCACGGAGATCCGCCAGGTGCTGGCGGATCGGCCGACGAGCGCACTGTGTGGGGCCGGCAGCTGAACACGAGGACTTGCACCCCCCCCCCCCCTCCCACTCCACCTCAATCCCCTGATGGGTGAGTTGCACATGCCACTTACAAATGCTCCCTCCCTGCCACCTCGGCCACCGCCTACCTGAAAAGTTGGCGACGCTTTTGGCTATAAATTCGCCCCTGATCTCCTAGTTAGAGATTCACCCCCGGGCATGACTGGCACACAGCCCAGCTTCACTTTATAGCCGTGAGCCGAACTTAAGACTAACGGAAATAAAACAATCCTTTCCGGTCGGTTTTCGGTGTAAGTATAAGGCAAAATATATTTACCTTAGAGCTAGCCCAGAAGTGGTATTAGCGCTTCAAATGCAATTATACCTCCCAGGCCCGCTTCCAACCGTGATTCGAGTGATGTGCAGGAAGATCAGCAGCCCACCCCAGCCCAGGTGGTCAGCCGTCCAGTCGCACGGTGCGACCGGAGCCGCCACAGCCACCAGAGGCGCTTGTGGCCGCAGCTGCCGTCTGCCCCGAGGCGGTCAGGGCGGGCCGACCAGGCAGTCACGTGGTGAGAGCGGACGCCTCACCAATGGCGGCCGCACCTCCGCCTCATTATCGCCAGCAGGCGCTGCGCACAGGATGCGTGAAACGTTTACTCTAATGGACCGCCGAGTGGCGGCTTTTTGTGGCCGTTTTTCGTGGCGCGGCGTAACTGCCGCGGCGCGGCGTTCTCGGCGCATTCCGACGTCGTCGGCTGCCGTGTGCGGCGATGGCGGCGCGGAAGCGATTTACGAGCGGCCGCGCGGCCGCCGATTTATGGCGCCCACTCGTCGCCAGGTGTCGCTCACGCCTGAGCTGCCGCACATCACGCCAGAGCTGCCGCACATCACGCCAGAGCTGCCGCACATCACGCCGGAGCTGCCGCACATCACGCCGGAGCTGTCGCCCAGCCTACTCACGTCAGAGTGCCGCCACGTCACGCCTGAGCTGCCCCAACGTCACTGACATGTCACGTCGGAGCAGTACACGTCACGTCGGAGCACCACACGTCACGTGAGCTGCCACACATCACGTCAGAGCTGCCTCACATCACGCCAGAGCTGCCGCACATCACGCCAGAGCTGCCGCACATCACGCCCACGGAGCTCCACTCACGCCAGCCGGAGCTGCCGCACATCACGCCGGAGCTGCCACACATCACGCCGGAGCTGCCGCACATCACGCCAGAGCTGCCGCACATCACGCCAGAGCTGCCGCACATCACGCCGGAGCTGCCGCACATCACGCCGGAGCTGCCTCACATCACGCCAGAGCTGCCGCACATCACGCCGGAGCTGCCGCACATCACGCCGGAGCTGCCACACGTCACGTCGGAGCTGCCACACATCACGTCAGAGCTGCCACACATCACGCCGGAGCTGCCTCACATCACGCCAGAGCTGCCGCACATCACGCCAACACGTCACGTCGGAGCAGCCACACGTCACGTCGGAGCTGCCACACATCACGCCAGAGCTGCCGCACATAAGGCCGGAGCTGCCACACATCACGCCGGAGCTGCCACACATCACGCCGGAGCTGCCACACATCACGCCGGAGCTGCCGCACATCACGCCGGAGCTGCCACACATCAGGCCGGAGCTGCCGCACATCACGCCGGAGCTGCCACACATCACGCCGGAGCTGCCTCACATCACGCCGGAGCTGCCACACATCACGCCGGAGCTGCCTCACATCACGCCGGAGCTGCCTCACATCACGCCGGAGCTGCCACACATCACACCAAAGCTGCCACACATCACATAGGAGCTACCACACCGTGGCTGCCATACATCATACCGAAGGTGCCAAACATCATCCCAGATCTGCCAAACGTCCCACCGGAGCTGCCGCATATCACATCATACATCAATCACACCTGAGCTGCTGTATATCCCACTGGAGGTGCCGGACATCACCCAGAGCTGCTGCATGTCACATCAGGTCTGCCGTACATTGGCCTGGAGATGCCGCAGACCTCACCGAAGCTGCCGCACATTTCACTGTAGACTCGCACATAGCACGGGCGCTGTTACTATCACAGCATACCTATCGAGACCATGTAATACATGAGATTACCCTATATCTGTAGAGTTGTGAGAGTTGGATCTGTAGAGTTGGCTGGAGATCTCTCACCAAGCTAGGGTGCCTATGCCCTTATTTTCAGGACATATTTGCAGGTAGAATATGAAAAATGACACTCAAAATTAACAGGGTATCACACCCAGGGGGGTCTGGACCCCCGGACCCACCCGAGATCTCCAACCATGCCCGTTATGACAACTGAGGTCACATCACAGTTATCGAGGTAACGCTATAGTTAACCATGGCCAGACCACAGCTACCAAGGCTGCATCATAGCCTGATCATACATGGGTGTTGTTTTATATACTTTTGAGTGGGCACGTACCACCTCAGTGCTGGGTCCCCCCCCCAAGTATTTTCAACTTTTAACATGGGACCCTATGGAGTGTGCCCCACAATCCATTCGGGCCTGCCCATTACCTTCATGTATCCTGTCCCCCGCAATAGTTTTCGGAAATCAACACCCGCGTGGCTGTCTGCTTGTGTGGCTTTATAGTACTCAGGTGGCCGGTGTTTAGTTGAGTGGGTTAAGCCTCAATGAACAATTAAATATTACCAACAACGCACCATTCTCCACAAAAAAAGACAAGAAAGAATAAACGATTGGCTAATTGTTGACTTCAGTGCTGCAGTGTGTCAAATTGCTGTAGTTGAGCCGAACAGCATGAGCGATCTCCTGCGGTGGCAGACGGGGATGTCATATATTCGTGCTCCCGGAGCCACGGAATTCAGCTGCATATCTCATACGGGCTGATATCGCACCACCCTGGATCACCTCTCCCACGTTCAAAACCTCGCACACGCTCTCTGCAGCTCGTCACCGGCCACCGGTCAGGTGGTTGTGTCGCGCAGCACGCCCCCCCCGGACAGAAGCGCGCTCATGCGGTCGGACGCACCCCATCTAAACGGCATCTAAACACCGGATAGAGTGTCGTCCAGCGGCGCTATCAGCCGATCGTCGGCGCGCCACACCCTCTCCCCGGGACGATGGCGAGGCGCCACGGCCGGCCGGTTTTACAGCCCGGCTAACGATGCGTCTGCCGTCCGCCGCTGACGCTGCCGTCCCCCGTCCGCAGGCAAATGTTCCCGCAGATGAAGTTCCGCATGTCGGGGCTCGACCCCAAGTCCAAGTACATCCTGCTGCTGGACATCGTGGCCGCCGACGACTGTCGCTACAAGTTCCACAACAGGTGAGCCGCCGCGGCTGTATGTGGCACATCTCAGCGGGTCGCCGACGCTAACACACGAGGGCTCGCGGCATCCTGGCGTCTGAACCCCCTCTGGCATGGTTCATGATCTCCGCTCTCAGTCTCTCGTGGTGTCTGGTCCCTCTGTCCTGCTGTTTGATCCTCGCTCCGCTGTCCGTCCTGGTGTCTGATCCTCGTCTTCATTGTCTGTCGTTGTCTCTGATCCTCGCTCTCGCTGTCCGTCCTGGTGTCTGATCCTCGTCTTCATTGTCTGTCGTTGTCTCTGATCCTCGCTCTCGCTGTCCGTCCTGGTGTCTGATCCTCGTCTTCATTGTCTGTCGTTGTCTCTGATCCTCGCTCTCGCTGTCCGTCCTGGTGTCTGATCCTCGTCTTCATTGTCTGTCGTTGTCTCTGATCCTCGCTCTCGCTGTCCGTCCTGGTGTCTGATCCTCGTCTTCATTGTCTGTCGTTGTCTCTGATTCTCGCTCTCGCTGTCCGTCCTGGTGTCTGATCCTCGTCTTCATTGTCTGTCGGTGTCTCTGATCCTCGCTCTCGCTGTCCGTCCTGGTGTCTGATCCTCGTCTTCATTGTCTGTCGTTGTCTCTGATCCTCGCTCTCGCTGTCCGTCCTGGTGTCTGATCCTCGTCTTCATTGTCTGTCGTTGTCTCTGATCCTCGCTCTCGCTGTCCGTCCAGGTGCCTGGTCCTCGCTCTTGCTGTCTGTCCTGCCGCTTGGTCTCGCCCTCACTATTTGTCCTGGTGCCTGATTAGTGGTTGAACTTTCCATGCTTTTGGTGGGGCTCTTGCCCCTAATGCTGTTGAATCTTGAGTTGGGACCGATGGACAATGACTGGAAGGAATGGCAAAAACCCATTTTTCGCCTCTCCCCAACCCATCATTTCGAAAAGCCTAACCACGTGCCCGATCAACATTCTGAATATCATCCTGGTGTCTGGTCCTCTCTCTCTCTCTCTCTCTCTCTCTCTCTCTCTCTCTCTCTCTCTCTCTCTCTCTCTCTCTCTCTCTCTCTCTCTCTCTCTCTCTCTCTCTCTATCTCTCTATCTCTCTGTCTCTCTATCTATCTCTCTCTCTCTTTCTCTCTCTCTCTATTCTCTCTCTCTCTATATATATCTATCTCTCTCTCTCTCTCTCCCTCTCTCTCTCTTTCTCTTGCCGTCTGTCGTGGTGCCTGATCCTCTCTCTCAATGTCTGTCATGTTGCATGGTACCCGCGCTCACTGTCTGGCGCCTGATCCACGCTCTCGCTGTCTGCCCTGGCTCCTGATCCGTGCTCCTGCTACCTGCCATGATGCCTGACCACGCTCTAGTTTGTCGTTACATCTAATCCACACTCTTGTCGTCTGCCCAGCTGCCTGATACCCACTCTCGCCGTCCACCACCGTTCCCGCTCTCGTTTACCCAAGTGTCTGTCCCCATTCTCGCCGTCCGCTGTAGCACTTGATCACTCGCTGTCCGTGATGGTGACTGATACACACCCTCGCCATGGTGGCTAACGTTCGCTTCGACCTGATCATGGTTTCCGCACTTCAACACCTGATCCATTCTGCGCCCATCCTGCAAGGCTAATTCTCCTCACCACGACGTGGACAGCAGTACGCTCTGTTTTATTGCTCAATCATAGCGTGATAAGCTTCATCGGTAGCTTTACAGCTCATTTAAGGAACTTGGCTACCAAAAACGTAATGCTGCTCCGACATCAAAGGCAATTCGCCGAATCTGAAGAAGGATCCAATCTAGGCGAATCTCTGAACATGTTTCCAGGGATTAGTTCCATTGGAAGTGTCCAAAAATATCGGCAAAATATTATTAACCGCTTTGAAACAATCTGCCGTGGCAGTACATCATCGTGTCGCCTCAGCAAAGATAATGGCACTTCAGTACAAGGTCGTATTTAAACAAAAGTACAGCTTTGTGCAGTGTATTGCAATCAGTGAGAAATGCCCTACGCCCGCACTTATCCTCTCGAATTAAAGCGCCTACATTGACATCCAGCCAGAAATATCCAGAGCCCTTGGCGTCATATCAGTTGGTCTCTGACCTGCCTTGCAGTTGTTAAGTACAATTGAGTTGAGTTGCAATTGCAATTGTTGCAACTGGTGCCTGCCAAACCTCGTGTGAACTAAACTGAACGCAGTCAAATCGGACCCTGATCCAATTCAATCTTTGCTGAGTTGGTTAGTCTGGATTTTCCCCAACGGATGGTACGGCCATACGGACCACGATCTGATACTATCTTATCGACAATCATAACTGGATCTTCCCTTCTCTACTGGCTGGAACAGTCTTCTTCTATCCCGAAGCAACTTCACTTGGTCTTTGTTCATCCTTGTATTATTATCTAGCCTCTCATTGCCCGTATTTTACCGACTTTTCTTTTTCCTCTTTATCGTAGTGGATTCACATTGAAGGAGCAGTCTGATGACCACGCGACAAATCGGATCAGCTTTGACCTGACCTGACCTTTGCAACACAGTCGCTGGATGGTGGCCGGGAAGGCGGACCCAGAGATGCCGAAGCGGATGTACATCCACCCGGACAGCCCAGCCACCGGCGAGCAGTGGATGCAGAAGGTCGTCTCCTTCCACAAGCTCAAGCTGACCAACAACATCAGCGACAAGCACGGATTTGTGAGTACCACTGGCTTCTGGAAACCGGGCGACGCCACACCACACCCGGCCCTGTCCTAAACAATCCGATTCCGATCCAAGAATGTCGCCCACATCAAGGTTCTCACCTTACAGCCGGCGGATCCTGCCGAGCCGACCGTCCATCCCTGGCGCGACTCGCGCGCCCACGCCGCGAGCTTTGCCGCTCCGCTGCCAGCCGGCGGCCGGGGCATACGTGTATACAGAGCAGAGGCCGCGCTAATCTAACTCCACCACAAAATTGTCCCGAAAATGCCATCGCCGGCTGCCAGCGGCTGCTGTGCCAATCGCCACGTCTGCTGTGACACGGTGCCGTGCGGCGACCGGCCGTTGTATACGGCGCCGGCGATAGGCCGCCGAGAGCGGCGCGTCCTGGCCGCGTCTGGCGCTGGATGCGGCCTTTGCGGCGCGTCCGCCGACCCGATACAGGGCGGCGTCTGGTCGCCAATTAGTGCAGGGCGGCGGCGGCCGCCGCGCCGCGACTGCAGCGACTGCAGCGCCTGCAGCGGCTGCAGGCGGCCGTCTGTTTGGGCGGCGCTGCAGCGGCCGGTAGCGGCCGGCGGCGGGCCGGCCACAGCCGGCCGGCCGACAGTCGGGTAAACAGCGCCGCTTTGAGTCGCCGCCGCTGATGCGTTTTACATGTTGTGCGGCGTGTCGCGGCGCACGGCGGCGGCGGCCGGCTTAGCGCGCGCGAGAGGTGGCCGCCGCCTTTCTCCTTGGGCCGGCCATGGCTGATTGGACACGGAACCCTGGACGTTACGGTCGGGGACGCGACGGGGTCAGCGGCTCGTGATCGCGCCGCCGCCGCCGCCGCCGGTCGGCTGTAAAACGGCGCGCCGGCCGGCCGGCGTCCCGCGCGCACGGCGACGGCAGCTCGCCACTCGATCGGGCCCATCTTATCGCACCATCTGGGCGCCGCTCCATCGCCGGCGCGGCCGGCGCCGCGCCATGCGGCCGGAGCGGTCGCTTTGGAGTGAATTACTTTGTTAGTCGGCGCGGCATGATTTGACACCTGACCGGTGCGACGGCGGCGACGGCGGCGCGGAGGCCGGCAGTCGGCGACGCCGTGTCCTCGGTCGGGTCGCCGCTGCAGTCGATAGCTCGTCCGTTACGTCCGGACGCCCGCCGCTAAGTCAAACAGATAAATCTCGCCGGCTGCCTGGACGCCGACCGCCGGCGGCTCGGCAATGGCGGCCGATATATTGCCCAGTGTCGCCTCCTGTCGATATTTCATCCGGCGCGGCCCGTCCGAGCGGCCGGTTTTCTTATGGCCGTGTTTTACGTGAGGTCCCGCGGCGCCGCGTTTGTCGGGCATAATCGCGCTGTCGTGCTGCCTCGCCGCAGGGAGACCGGCAGGAGCGGGTGACTGAGACGCCGACAGGGCGCTGTCACAAGTCGCGGACGCCGATGCGATCTTAATGCGACCTGGAGAAACTGATATGGTTTTGTCACGACCCGACGAGGCCGACGTGGAGCCGGTTCGATCTGATGCCGCCCGGACGGCCCGGCGCGATCCGAAGATGCCGGCGGCGGCGCGTCGCGACGTGGAAAAATCGACCGCTCCCCAGCTCTCGGCGGTGATCGACGAGAATATCGCCGCGCCTGTAACAGCGTGTGTGTGTGAATCGAACGCTGCGCGCGGCCTCGCCGCTCGACCCCCACCTGACCCGGAGGCCCACACGTGGCGGCGCCGCTGATACGGCGCCCACCTATCGCTGCGCGAAGAATGTCGGCGTGCAATCCGCCCGTCGTCGTTCATCTCCGCCTCGCCCACGTCCAATTGCCGCTTCCAGCGGGCAGGGCGGGGCTGGGGCCGGCGCATTGGCCACGGTCCGGGCAGCGGGCAGGGCGGGGCTCGGGCCGGCGGGGCGGGGCTCGGGCCGGCGCATTGGCCACGGTCCGGGCAGCGGGCAGGGCGGGGCTCGGGCCGGCGGCGCAGGGCTCGGGCCGGCGCATTGACCACGGTCCGGCCTCGCTCCTCGCTCGCTCGTCGCCGTTTCACAGCGCGTTAGGCGCGCCGGATTCGGCCGACTTCTTCGGCCGGCACGTACCGGCGGCGCTGCGCTGTCCGTGACGCGGCCGTGACAGGGCGGCCCGGTTGCCGGGCCACTTCATTACCGGCCGGCGGCAGTGTCACCTGTGTTTGCGCTCGCCGAGAGAGACGAGCCGGATCAGAGGCGCCGCCGTCGCCGACAATAGCGCGCTCCGGCGGCGGCTCGGCGCGCACAATGGCGCCGATCGGGCCGGGCGGCCGCGCGTCAGCCGCGCTCCGCGGCGGGGTACCATTAGCCGCGCCGGCCGGCCGGTCAGCCGTCCAGAGCGCACACAAAGCGGCGATGAGTGGGCGTATTGTAGGCACCACAGTGTCGCACCCTTTGTGCAGTCGGCCCACCGCACAGAGCTAGCGGGCTCGGCCCGCGCGGTGGATCCGACCTGCGACACCAACCTGGCCTGTGACACTGACCCGACCTGGGGCGGCCACCCGACCTGTCGAACTGGCACGCATCACGACGCCGACCTGGCCTGTGACACTGACCCGACCTGGGGCGGCCACCCGACCTGTCGAACTGGCCCGCATCACGACGCCGACCTGGCCTGTGACACTGACCCGACCTGGGGCGGCCACCCGACCTGTCGAACTGGCCCGCATCACGACGCCGACCTGGCCTGTGACACTGACCCGACCTGGGGCGGCCACCCGACCTGTCGAACTGGCACGCATCACGACGCCGACCCTGTCCGCACGCCCCGGCCCAGCCGGACGCCCCGACAAGTCACGATCCACTGCCGCTGAATACAGGAAATCGGTCCCCCTCTGCGACGCCGGCTAATTAGTGAATTACCTATGCCAACCGACGCACTTCTGGCAGCGAGCTGACACGTGTAATTGGCCCTCGGAGGCAGGTGAGAGGGTCTCAAGTGAAAAACTCGCCGTGAGAGCCCTCCACTGGGCTCTCGGTAGGTATGATTAGCTGCACTGAGAGGTTTCACAACTGCTGTGAGTTTGGTGGTTGGAAGGGAAAGTTTTACACCAAACTGTTCCGCCCTCCAAAATAAAACTGAATGCGGTTGAAACTTTGTTCGTGTACAATGCAGATAAGGAATGGGACTTGCGACATCCAATATTTCAAATAAAAGATATCATGGCCACCAACTTTCTAGGAAGGCTGCAGCTTTAAACTTTTATGTTTTACCTCTTCGGTACTCAACGTAAGGTATCCCATTTCTTTTCTTTTAACTTCAAGCCCTCTTAGCTTAGGCTGCATCGCGGATTTATTAGCATGACTAGCTTCATTGGATTACCATCATTCTCCGAACACTTCACTTCGCATAAGCGCAGCATCTTCTCAGGTATCTAAGTTGGCAGCACGTGCTCTCACCCTCTCCCCCTGTCCCACACCGTCATCAATAACAAGCCATTGTACAGCATGCACTTTAAATGAACTTAGGTGATCAACCTTCACTGCACTGTTGCATTCCTCTGTGTATGCTTATTTTACATTCCCTTTTTCTTCCCTCTCCTTTCTTTCTTTGCACTCTTTCTCGCCCTCTCTCTCTCTCTCTCTCTATCTAACTCCTTACTTATATTCCCTCTCTCCTCTCTCCTTTCCCTCATCCCTCTTCTCTTGCCTTGTCGTGTCTTCTCTTCACTCTCGTCTCTTCACTTCTTTCCTCTCCTATCTTCTCTCTCTCTCTCTCTCTCTCTCTCTCTCTCTCTCTCTCTCTCTCTCTCTCTCTCTCTCTCTCTCTCTCTCTCTCTCTCTCTCTCTCTCTCTCCCTCTCCATCTTCTCCATGTACACTGACGTGCTCTGACACTCGTCGCAGTCCCACGAAACAATACCGCTGGGAACCTGTGTGACGTATCAATGCATCACGCTCTTGTCGAGCCGTGCCGGCGCGCCGCTGCCTGGGAGCGCTGCGCCACTATCGCCGCTGTCACCGCCCGCGCCACACACAGATACAAACACGGCGCGGCCATGTGCGCGCTTTTGTCGCGCCCGGCGCGTCCCAAACAAGGCAGCGTCCACACCACCCACGGCGACCAGTGGCGAAATTGAGACGTGCACGTTTTCGGCCGGCTCATTGTTGCGAGATGAAAAGAGCAGGATGCTGCGAGATAGCGACGCGAGGTGTAGTTACTGGTAAGCTGGCCTTTGTTAAGCATGTTTGCGAAATTTATGTCCCTCCACCACACAAGGAGCCGATGGTGTGCCGCGGCTGGCTCTTCCATTACTCTTGACTAATTTCACAGTTGGGCAATTCGCCATGCGCACAGAGGTAGATCACCTCCACGACCTGAGCTTTCTTCTTCGGCTAATGCTTGGCCCTGTCACATATGGCAAATGGTGCAACGGCTAGGCTATCGCACTTGCCTCATCGCCCCGAAAATAGAAGCATGGGCAAAAGCATCCTGGGACTATTCCTGTCTTAATTTCGCCTACCGCGTGAAAAATCACCAAGCCATTCATTTTGAGCGGGGCCAGTACGCCTGTCCACGCCGGGAATAAAAATGAAGAGGGATAATTGCCACATATGTTGTAAAAAGTGGACCTGTGTTTACATAGCGTGGCTGCGGGTCGGACGGCGCCACAAAAAAGCGGGGTGCTGTTTTTAAATTGATTCTTTCCATATATCTGTTGGGTAATGAAATGCTGGCCGGCCGGCCCTCCGTAGCGCGCCGGCGTCCGATCCCATTAGCGGGCGACAATGGAATGCGTGCCGGCGCGGCCAGCAGCAATGAATGGACGACTGCATTAGCACAATGATGGCGCATACCGAGATGGCGGATAGCCGGCCGGCCGCGCCGCCTGCGATCCGGCTGTTTACACACATTCTGAATCAATGGACGGCCGGGCGGTAATCGACGCCGAGGTTCCGGCGGTGGCCGTGTGCCACCTCACTCTCCGCTAGGTGACACGGTGAGGTGCCCACCGTCTACCAGCCCCCGCCCCTGGCCACCCGCCGGCGCGCTACGCGACTCTCCGCCGTCAGTTGGCGCCTCACTCTCCACCAGGTGACGCGGTGAGGTGCCCACCGCTGACCAGCCCCCGCCCCTGGCCACCAGCACGCGACTCCCTGCCGTCAGTTGGCGCCTCACACAACCAGGTGACGCGGTGAGGTGCCCCCTGACTCCCGTTCCCGGTCATCAGCACGCGGCTCCCCGCCGTCGTCTGGTCGCCTCGGCCGACCCGCCAGCCACAAATCACTCATTGATCACTGGCCAATCACCAGCCGCACCTTTCTTACTGTAGCTCCTCGCCAGCCGCACCTTACCGACTGCAGGTAAGGTGACTGTAGTTGTATGTAGTGGATGCTGACTGTAGCTCCACACCAGCCGTACCCCGCTGACTGTAGCTCCTCACCAGTCGTACCCCGCTGACTGTAGCTCCTCACCAGCCGCACCTTACTGCCTTTATCTCCTCACCAGCCGTACTTCGCTGACCGTAACTCCTCACCAACCGAATCCTTTTCACTGTGACCGCTGTCCGAGTGTGACCGCCTACATCAGCTCGCTGACCAAGGACCCCGCCCGTTACCCCGCCTTCTGACCAGCCTTGATCACCCCTCTGGCTGCTGATTGTTTGTCAACATTCACCCGCCGGCCGCTGACCAGCGGCCAGACAACTGATGAAGGATCCGTAGACATCGAGCCTCTGACCGCCGGCCCCAGATCGGCGGACGGACCCCGGCCAGTGTTGCAGCAGCCAGTTTCGGACTGGCGATGCCGGAGCTGCTTTCCTAATCGCTTTCCCCTAATGCAAAGCCGCATGACCAACGCTAAAATAGCCAAAGGTCGGTAGGACAGCAGCCATGCCTGCCGCACCTATGCTGCCTCGTGGCCCGACCCCTAACCACCGACAGACCAGCGACCGTTGACCGCCGACCACCGCCTGACGATGTGGGCTCCAGACGACTGGCCGGCTCCAGACGCGTGACGCCCACACCGGCGTATCGCACGGGCCTGGCGCCAGCGCTAACAGGCCCTGTAAAACCAACACGCCACCGGCGGGGGGTGGCCGGACCCAACACTTCTTCCACTTGTTCATTGTTTTAGTAATAAGCCCCTCGCTGAGCGGTCCGGCGCCGGCCTCCCCACCTTGCCAATTACACAGACACCTTGGCAAATCATCAGACCGTACGGCTCACACGCCGCCAGCCCAAGGCACAAAAGTGGGCCTTACAGCAGCGGTAAGCACCCGGCGATGACCGGCGTTTCGGCATTCCTCGAAATTACACGGGCCTCGAGACGTGTCAGTCAGAGGCGCCTGCATCGGCCGAGCGAGCCACGCTGTTGATACAGCCGCGGCCGCCGCGTTTTTGCCCGCCCGCAACCAGCCGGTGTCGCGACGCGACCGGCCGCGCGCGCGCGACTGGCGCTCTGAAGACGAGTGGCGCGGACCCTGCCGACACCGTGTTGAACAGGCGGCGGCGGCGGCGGCGGCGGCGGACCACTTGTAATCCGCGCCGGTAAGACACGACAAGGCCACTGGTGGTGCGGCTTGTCGCCGCCACCTCGGCCGCCGCCTGTCATGTCGCATCTGCCGCCGCCGGTGCCGCCGGGAGCTGGCAACTGACGTGGGGCGGTACGACACCGCAGTGCATGTCAGGCGGGGTACTGGGGACGCGCATGGCGAGTACGTGGTCCCAATGCTCCTCGCCAGGCGGGGTACTGGAGACGCGCATGGCGGGTACGTGGTCCCAATGCACGCCAGGTGTGGTGCTACGCCGGCACATGACAGTTGCTGACCAGAGTGAACAGCAGGCGACGACCGGCAGTCCGACAGGTAAACAGACATGTCGACCGTGGAACTACGGTTCGGACTCCGCACGTACAGATATATGCAAACACGCGCGCGCGCCAAAGAAAACGAATAGTCGCGACACGCCTTGTTCAGCCGCAGTTGAGTCGGACGTTGGTCGGGAAAACGGCGCTGGCACCGGTCAGACGCGGCCGACATCGGCGCGCAGATTCCTCTCCACTGAGCGGTCGAGAGGGTCAGTCAGCCAGGTCACGCCTCACGCGGCCGCTCGTCATCTCACGCGGCGGCGGCCCAACCATTTGGTGACGTCACGAGGATCACGCTCAATCATTAGCCGACAAGAAAAAGATCCGATAAAAAGATTAGCTAATGGCTTGAAGTGGGCAAATAAACTGGGCCGGCTCAGACGGCCGCTGGTCGGCTTTGTTTTCGCTGTCATCGCCAGTCATTGCCTGGGCAGCGGCGGTCATCAATCAGACAGTAATCGGCTGTCAGCCAGCTCACGCCGGCCGGTATCCGCCTCTGACCTCGCCGTCAAGCCCGGCCCGCCCGGGGTCAGCCCAGCCCGCCCGGGGTCACCTCGCCGTCCAGCCCGGCCCGCCCAGCCCGCCCGGGGTCACCTCGCCGGCCAGCCCGGCCCGCCCGGGGTCACCTCGCCGTCCAGCCCGGCCCGCCCGGGGTCACCTCGCCGGCCCGCCCGGGGTCACCTCGCTGGTCAGCCCAGCCCGCCCGGGGTCACCTCGCCGTCCAGCCCGGCCCGCCCGGGGTCACCTCGCTGGTCAGCCCAGCCCGCCCGGGGTCAGCCCAGCCCGCCCGGGGTCACCTCGCCGGCCAGCCGGCCCGCCGGGGTCACCTCGCCGTCCAGCCCGGCCCGCCCGGTGTCAGCCCAGCCCGCCGGGGTCAGCCCAGCCCGCCCGGGGTCACCTCGCCGGCCAGCCCGGCCCGCCCGGGGTCACCTCGCCGGCCAGCCCGGCCCGCCCGGGGTCACCTCGCCGGCCAGCCCGGCCCGCCCGGGGTCAGCCCAGCCCGCCCGGGGTCACCTCGCCGGCCAGCCCGGCCCGCCCGGGGTCACCTCGCCGGCCAGCCCGGCCCGCCCGGGGTCACCTCGCTGGTCAGCCCGGCCCGCCCGGGGTCAGCCCAGCCCGCCCGGGGTCACCTCGCCGTCCAGCCCGGCCCGCCCGGGGTCAGCCCAGCCCGCCCGGGGTCACCTCGCCGGCCAGCCCGGGGCCAGCGGGGCCAGCCGGACGGCCGTCCCCAGCTGCCCGCGGCGTCCGTCTGACCTCACCCAGCGGTGCCGCCCTGAGTCCTGGATCTACGTCCTGGTCCTGGTCAGCCGGACCTGCCCCGCTTGCGGTCAGCCGGGCGTCCGTGCCGACATTCCTGACGACACCTCAGCAGCCGCCTATCGGCCAGTCCCGATGTGACCTCGCCAACGGTCAGCTATGTCGCACTAGTGACCCCGTCCCTGGCCGCTCCCCACCCCGCCGGGTCACTTCGTTTCCGCCGGGCGAGCGTAGGCTGGAATGCCGTAACTGGCACCAGTGACAATCAGGTGACCGCTACAACGCCTTGAGGCCACCCAGGTGGTCGCCACAACACTGGATTACCCAGACGACCGTCATAGTGCGTCGAGCTTATTCCTGCCCATTGCAATTGAAATGACTTCAGCTACCAGGAACGACCTGTGATATAACTGCGACGACACCGATCGTGTAAGTCGGGACACAGGATATTACCATGCGGTGGCAGCTTATTGCGCCGCATGTGAACAGATGCGGCTGCTACCGGGGTAGCTCGCGACGCTCCCCGCCCGCCCTTCCGATCGAACAAATCAGCTACGCCAGTTCAGAGATCGCCGATAGCGGCGGCTCGGAATCAAGTCTTCCCTAGAACACCTGCTGCCGCGATCGACGTTGTTGTCCGCTGGCGGGACTCAATTTGTCTTCACAGCATACGGAATACGGGCGGTGGCTGTCGAAGACGGAGTGGCGGGAGCAGCCCTGACGACGTAGATACCTCCCTGTGTGTGGTCCGACAAGTGGAGCGACGTCCGAGAACGAACGAGCGAGACAGAGACGGCATTTGACACGCTGGGAGAGGTCGAAGGCGGGGCCGCTGTCGTGTCAGTGTCGGCGCGCCGACACTGACACACCGGTGACCTGTCAGTGTCGGCGTCAGTGCGCGGTCCGACACGGAGCGACACGCGCTGCCACTGCGGCAGATTCCGGCCGGCGCCTGTCGAGACGTCCGGTCCGGTGCCGCAGCGTCTCGCGCCTTCGCGCCTCGCGCCTCGCCGACTCACCGACCTCCGTGCTGGCGGCCGCCCAGAAACCATTACCCGAGTGTGTTTTACTAATGGCGCTGCTCTCGGCAGCGACCGCCCTCAGCGAGTCGCCGGCCCGCCGATAACTTATGAGGCCGATCCATAGACTATAATAAGCACGTAATTGATGTAATGCTAAGTGTTGCAGGGCACGCCGGCGGTCGGTAAACGATGATGGACCACACACCGTGCAGCCTCTGCTGGTTGCACGATATTATGCCGATAGTGGCAGATAACTTGTCATGCCCCATCGGCCGCGATTACCGGCCGACAATCGTTCACGATCCGCCGGCGGCGTCTCGCAGCGCCGCTCGCGGCCGTGCAAGAACACACCCTCGCAGCATCAACAAGTTTCAATTACGCTCCAACAGTCGGCCGAATGGATTGGTCCTCCCCGGCGCGGCTCTTAACGAGCCATCGCGCCGCACCGGGTGCCGGCCGCTTGCGTGCCGGCCGACGTACGTGGGGTCCTCGTTGGCACAGCCTCGATACCTATAATTATGGGTTTTCAATCAGTGCTGGAATGCAACGCCGTGCCGGCGGCCGGCCGAGTGAATTCGGCGGCGGCCGGCGCCGCGGGTCGCCACCGACACCCGGCCGTCCGACGGCCGCAGCTCGGTCGTGTTTAACGCCGCGTCGCCGCCGTGTCGGCTGAGTTGTGTGTGGCCCCCGGCCGCCCGGCCAGCGTGTTGCACTGGTGCACCGGGTGCGGCTGCCGAGCTGGTCTGGCCGAGCCGGCGAGCCCGCGCGCGAGAGGTGTCGACGGACGGGCGCGCGGGCAAAAACGGCCGCCGCAAAAACGCCGACAAAAACCGGCATAATTATATGGATGAGAATGATTAAACAAACAATGGCGTCAGCCTATACGGACATTAGGGTTTTTGCGTTTTCCGCTTTAATAATTCGCCAGCTTGTTCGTGGACGGGCGAGTGGGTTGAGAGGAGGGCATCACGTCGACCCACGCGTGGCGCGGATCGGACCTGCCGGCGCCACAGGGGTGCGGGTGCCCGTGCAGGGTATCGGGTGTCCGGTGTCCAGGGTGAACTGAGTTACTCCGGAAGAATGGGGATATCCACTAGCAGCGTCATCCGAACTTGTTTTGGTGCAATTGCAGCACCGGTACTGTCACTGATCCTCAGACCTGCTGAGGAGAAAGAGCAATTGCTTACCAGAATTATGGCTTCATGCCTGAAGTTACTCTACACATATATACATACATAAAATACTCATCAGAAATTGTGAAGCTCGGTTGTGCAAGGTAAACAATGGCGTCATGTCTGGTGTATTTTTGCACAGAGAGAGAGAGAGAGAGAGAGAGAGAGAGAGAGAGAGAGAGAGAGAGAGAGAGAGAGAGAGAGAGAGAGAGAGAGAGAGAGAGAGAGAGAGAGAGAGAGAGAGAGAGAGAGAGAGAGAGAGAGAGAGAGAGAGAGAGAGAGTGAGAGAGAGAGAGAGAGAGAGAGAGAGAGAGAGAGAGAGAGAGAGAGAGAGAGAGAGAGAGAGAGAGAGAGAGAGAGAGAGAGAGAGAGAGAGAGAGAGAGAGAGAGAGAGAGAGAGAGAGAGAGAGAGAGAGAGAGAGAGAGGGAGAGAGGAGAGTGAGAGAGAGAGAGAGAGAGAGAGAGAGAGAGAGAGAGAGAGAGAGAGAGAGAGAGAGAGAGAGAGAGAGAGAGAGAGAGAGAGACAGAGACAGAGACAGAGACAGAGACAGAGACAGAGACAGAGACAGAGACAGAGACAGAGACAGAGACAGAGACAGAGACAGAGACAGAGACAGAGACAGAGACAGAGACAGAGACAGAGACAGAGACAGAGACAGAGACAGAGACAGAGACAGAGACAGAGACAGAGACAGAGACAGAGACAGACAGAGACAGAGACAGAGACAGAGACAGAGACAGAGACAGAGACAGAGACAGAGACAGAGACAGAGACAGAGACAGAGACAGAGACAGAGACAGAGACAGAGACAGAGACAGAGACAGAGACAGAGACAGAGACAGAGACAGAGACAGAGACAGAGACAGAGACAGAGACAGAGACAGAGACAGAGACAGAGACAGAGACAGAGACAGAGACAGAGACAGAGACAGAGACAGAGACAGAGACAGAGACAGAGACAGAGACAGAGACAGAGACAGAGACAGAGACAGAGACAGAGACAGAGACAGAGACAGAGACAGAGACAGAGAGAGAGAGAGAGAGAGAGAGAGAGAGAGAGAGAGAGAGAGAGAGAGAGAGAGAGAGAGAGAGAGAGAGAGAGAGAGAGAGAGAGAGAGAGAGCATCTTGAAGGCATCATAGAAAGTACTAAATACCACTGGGATGTATTTTGTCTTATCTTAGCCTACCAGACGGTGCAGGACAGGTTCAACAATGCTAGTCACAGCATATCACAAAAAGCTGGAACTTTCGACATACCAACGAAAACCATACAATTTTGCACAGTGGTGAAATCGATGGTTTCCTTAACTTCATGCCGATGCAGACGACATTCCGCCACACTATGGTATCCCGCCAATGACACCGCCGCACTGCAAACATTCGGCCAAGAAATCGCCAAGACACAGGACAGCAGCTGGGTATCGACTGTCGACTTGAGGCGGCGGCCGAGCGTCGCCCGTTCCCAGGCGACGGTCGGGCGCGCTGACGACGCGGCAGTTTGCGGCCGGCGGTGGCGCAGCTCCGCTTTATTAACGGCACCTGACGGAGCGCCAACGGCCGCCAAATGACAGATTCGCCGGCAGCCGCAGTGGCGCGGCGATGAATTCGCCATTACCAGGTGCCGACGATTGACAGCATTATGCCCGCTGGCTCCTTGCCGCGCCGCCCCGCCGAGCGAATTAATTTACATACAGCCTTCACATAGTTAATGGACAATAATGGCCTCGTAAATCCTTGCTAGCCGTTCGTTTCCTGGGCCGGGTAACATAAAATGTTTGTGCTCCAAGTTGAGCGCGGACCCCGTTAATTCCAAGTTGTTATCTTCGAGGTGGGTGGCAATGGCGTTTGATGGGCGCGGGGAATTGCAGTGCTGTGTGATGCTCGAGTCAAGCGATGCGACCTGTGGCGCGCCCGAGGGCCTGGAGTAGATTGACGGGCCAGGAGAGACTGACATGAGCTCTGGAAGCGGGTGAAGCCGTGCAGACTGTGGCCGAAGCCATCTAAACTGTAACCGAAGCCGTCCAGACTGTGACCGAGGCCATCTAAACTGTAACCGAAGCCGTCCAGACTGTGACCGAGGCCATCTAAACTGTGACCGAAGCCGTCCAGACTGTGACCGAGGCCATCTAAACTGTGACCGAAGCCGTCCAGACTGTGACCGAGGCCATCTAAACTGTGACGGAAGCCGTCCAGACTGTGACTGAGGCCATCTAAATTGTAACCGAAGCCATCCAGACTGTGACCGAGGCCATCTAAACTGTGACCGAAGCCGTCCAGACTGTGACCGAGGCCATCTAAACTGTGACCGAAGCCGTCCAGACTGTGACCGAGGCCATCTAAACTGTAACCGAAGTCGTCCAGACTGTGACCGAGCCATCTAAACTGTGACCGAAGTCGTCCAAACTGTGACCGAGGCCATCTAAACAGTGACCGAAGCCGTCCAGACTGTGACCGAGGCCATCTAAACTGTAACCGAAGCCGTCCAGACTGTGACCGAGCCATCTAAACTGTGACCGAAGTCGTCCAGACTGTGACCGAGGCCATCTGAACTGTGACCGAAGTCGTCCAGACTGTGACCGAGGCCATCTAAAGTGTAACCGAAGCCGTCCAGACTGTGACCGAGGCCATCTAAACTGTGACCGAAGCCGTCCAGACTGTGACCGAGGTCGTGGAGATCGTGACCGAGGCCATTTAGACTGTGACCGAAGCCGTGCAGACTGTGGCCGAAGCCGTGCAGACTGTGGCCGAAGCCGTGCAGACTGTGGCCGAAGCCGTGCAGACTGTGACCGAAGCCGTGCAGACTGTGACTGAAGCCGGTCAGACCGTGACTGAAGCCGTCCAGGTCACGACCCATGACCGCGGCCGACCCGGTGGCAGCCGCACTGCCGTCGGCGTGGGCGCCGCCGGCGGCAGTGCGGCGGCGCGCGCTAACGACTGCCGTCGGCGCCGGACGGCTCGTGAGAACGCGCCGCCCGGCCGGCCGCGGACGCCCACCACTGGCATGCACACCTCCCGCCCGCCTGGCCGTGTGTGTGTGTTTAAGCTGGTGTCGGTGCAGGCCGTCTGCAGTGGGCCGCCGCCGACCCCTGCTGGGAGGCTGCGGTGCGGCCCGGCCCGGCCCGGCTCGACGCCGGTGGACCGCAGACGCCGCTCCACAGCACACACCGGTGACCGCGTGCACCACGTGATAGCCCGCAGACGCGTGCCGCCTCCACCGCACGTGTCTCGCAGAGGTCAAGTGTCGCGCTCGGCTGGCTTCAGAGCGGCCGGCTGAATGAAACCGACGCGGGATGTCATCTCGGCGGCGTATAAATTCGACATGCACGGCTCATTAATTAACAATCCTCCCATTCGGTGTCGGCCGACTTTTTGGGTGGCGAGGTGTGCCCTTTAACGGTCGACACGGAGAGACGCATGGAACGATTATGTAAATGCCGGCAGCGGCGCGGCGGTCGTCGGCTCGCCGCTCTGAATTCGCCGCCGTCGCCGCTCCAGCTAGACAGTCTCCCCCGGGATGCCTGATGGTCGCCGAGAATAATTGAGCCACTATCAGTCCGGCCGGGCATTTAAATGGAAATGAATTCCCCGGATAACAGGGACGCTCTGGCTGAAAACGACGGCGTTGCCGTCTCAATTCGCGGCGTCAAATGGCTGAAGACGCGCCGTCGTCACGTGCATTTGTTGCGCCCGTTACCCCCAGTTCGAGTCAAGCTCGCGTAAAAATATAAGGCCGCTATAAAAGTTGCATTAGCGCGAATCGCGTGATTTATTCCAGCCATTACTACCGCGTCGAATTGAATCGACGGTGTCCGAGCCGTTCTGCTCCCTCCCAATTTGTCCCCGTCGTATTGCGGTTGTCACAGCACATAAAGATAGCGGGGATAAAAAATGACAGCACAAATCAAGGGGGAACTGTGGGGATTAATTATTGATTCTCCTCGGCGCGCGCGGACGATAGCCGACGACGACAATGGGGCTGATTTGCCGAGATGAGACCGTGTTTATACGCACACGATCGATGCAAATTAGCTTTTGCCGGGCGGCGGCGGCGGCGGGCACGGCGTGCGCGGCCGTCTCAGCTGCGGGCGGGCCAAGCCTGGCCGCGCCGTGTTTGCCGCCGGCGCGTCAGGAGGCGCCGCCAGAGCCGTCGCTACACGCTGTTTGCCGGCGCTGTTTGCTCCACAGACGGGCCGGATCAGAAGCGGCTAGCGTTACCGGGCCGTGCCGACCACTTAGATTGGGACAACAGCGCCGGATCGCCGCCGGCCGGCCGCCGTCGCTGTTTGAGCTACTGATTCAGCTGTGTGGCCAGCGGCCGCTTGAAAGCCGCCTGAGTAAATTACGGGCAATTAAAAGTCATTGTTTAGCTGGAGTGCCGAGCCGCGCAGGTGGCAGACACAGATGACATGGGCTTCTGCGCGGCTGCTGTTGGTCCGGCCGGCGACCGGCGCAAACAGATTGATGGATGACGCCGGGTCACGCCGCCAGGTGATGACGCCGCCACCGGCGCATCGCGCAGGGAGAGCGAGCGCGAGAGAGATGTCGGCGGCGGCCGGCCGCGCGCAGAATCCACCACGGCCGCCAGCTGTCGGCGCCGCCAGCTGGCGGCCGCCGCGCCAAGCCGCCTGCCGCCGCTGCCGCGCGGCGGCGCTGTGATCGCGGCGCGAGTCGCGCGCTCCGTTCGAAATGAGTCCCCGGCAAGCACTTGGTATTCCAGGTGCATTCTATTAGATTCGGGTCGAAGGGCTTTTTACCAGCCGTGTTCAGTGTGTTTTATTGCCCGCCTTCAGTGTCGTTACGCCACCCGGCATGCCACCAGTTCGAGCCATTTGTTTTGTGCAGGCCGCCGTCCAGTCTTGTGTCTTTACTGTTCCAATCCGTAACCTTGTTTACTCGATGGTGCCATGACGTCATCGCTGCCGGAGACTGAAGACGCTCTGGAGCTCGTCAGGCCATTTTTTCGTCAGACCTGTCGCAACATACGCTGCGCACATCTCCGTACACACGTGGCCGGCATCCAGGCTGTATTTGCCCCGGCCGCATTGAGCCGGACAGGCCGTAATCCGGCATCCAGTTCCATTCTTCGTCGTAATCCAAACCGCCATAAATGGCGCAAGCGGCCGACACCACTGAGCCTTCGCGCTGTCGGTGAGTGCTGTGCGACTCAGTCAACAGTGGGCTGTGTTGTCGACTGCATTACCCGAGTGTCCGACCGGCCACGGCCAGGCGTCGGCCGGTAATCTGATCACTCTCGAGCACCTCTGGCGTCCGACTGGGTCAATATTTTGCGAGGAGGCGTCGCGTTTCTGTTATTCGCCGCCTCTCGACGCCGTGTTGACCTGCAGTGTGTGGCCGGCGGCCGGCGTGTTTTGCGAGGCGCCCGGTGACGGCCCGGCGCCGCCGCGGCTCGGATCGGCTTCCAGTCGGCCGCCGCCGGCCGTCCCCGGAGACGCATTAGAGCCGGTCGCGCCAATCGGCAAATCTAGGGGGCGAATTGGCGAAATTCCCGGCGACATATTGCACTCGCGGGCCGATGATATCGTCGGCCGGCGGTGGGCCGGCCGCCGCCGCCGCCGGCGGCTCGTCGTAACGGCAGATTAAAGATGACCAGTGTCTCCGGCGGGCGGCCATAAAGCCAGCCTATCGGACGGCATCCGGCCGGCAGACGCACCGACATAAAGATAAACGCAGATACAGTGGTAATAGAGCCGGCCGCCGCCGCGCGCTAATGGACAGGCGCGCGCGGCGTCACGCCGCTGCCGTCTTGTCGGTGCCGGCCGGATCGATGTCCTGTCCGGATGCGCGCCGACCCGGGCGCGTGCCGAGAAGCGTCGCGTGATGGCGCCCGAGGCGACGAAGACAGAGGTATCAGGGGCGCGTGCGGCCGCGGCGGCAACTCATTACGGCGCGCGGCGCCCGCCGACACGCCACCGCCGCCGCGACCTATGATAACACGATTAGGCGGTGGCCGGCCACGGCGCGTCACGTGACGGCGCGCCGCGTCACGTGACGGTGCGCCGCGTCACGCCGCCGCTGCGCCGGCCGATTGCCACCGTATCGACCCGGCCTCAACACGTCTGGAGCAGCCGTGTTGATTGCCGTCGCAGCCCGCAGCCAGTGTGGCGGCCTTGACGACTGATTCGGCGTGTGGGGTCCGTAGGTGACCCATGGCTGGCCGCAGCTGACCTGTGAGTCTCAGCTGATCTGCGACACACCCAGGTGGTCTGCGACAGCTTCAGGTGGTCTATAACAGCCTCAGCTGACCTGTGCCATCCTCCAGTGTCAGGTGGCCTGTCCAGTGGCACTGCCAGGTGGCCCGTGGCATCCTCAACTGAATTGCGTCAGCCTCAGATAACCCGTGACAGTCTCACCTCTTAACCTGTGGCACTCCCAGGTGGCCCGTGATATCCTCAGCTGACCGCGCCATCGTCAGCCGACCTGCACCATCCCCATCTGGCCTGCGCCAGCCTCAGCCGACCTGCGCCAGCTGTGCAGTGTTGGCCGGCGTGACGACTGCGCCACGCCACGTCGCGCTTGGGCGCCACGCCGACAATAACTGTCCAGGCTGGCCGTATTTCCCCATCGTCGGCGGCGATGGCGACGGCGGCGGCGCTCCGTCGTCGCTGACGCAGCCGTCTGGTCAGCGCGACTGGCCGGCGCACCCGTGATTTCAACCCCAACGAGGTGAAATTGAGCTGAAGCCGGCGTGAGGTGGTTACGCGGCGGCCCGGCCGCTCCCTCGCCGAGCCGTCTGGATAGGGGAGACGGCTGGCCGAGCTGCCATCGCATTCCCCAGCCAAACAACGCCAGAGTCGAGTCTGGCACCTCTGTGTCAACCTTCGCAATCAGAGGCTCCGTCGTCCGAAGCGAGCGACGTTGCCCTCGGCATAGCTGGCACGACTACACCGGTCGTTGGGTCGGCATCGGCAGCTTGGTGAACTCGTGCGGCACCAACTCCTCCCCCCTACCCGGCCAACACCTGCCAATTGAGCTGCTCCTGCGCCTGCACGACACATAATGGAACAGTGTGGCGTCCCATCAGACATTGTATGCAAAGTTTCCGGTCATGCATCTTGAAAGTGGTCGCTTATGATACTGCTTCGAACTATCCAATTCTACCACACGTAGCACGTACCCGATAAACACGCAATTACTGAAATATTCATGACAGTTTGCAAGGTTCATCATAGACCCACTTCATACACCACCACCGAAGCTGTTATCAGTTCTCACAACTGAGGTTCGGAACACTTCGCGGTGCCACGTTGTTAAATACCTTGCCGGGAAATACGTGCTTCAGGAAACTGACTTCAAGTGCGCTGCACATAAATCACCGCATCGTCACTTGCTGACCTCTGGAGCTGACCTCTGGAACTGACTGTGCCCGTTCCATTGTCTGCTGTACATGCTTGAAATACCAGAACCATTTGTCAAAATGGCATTGTGAATGCAATGTTTTGGGCTTCGGGTACTTGGTTTCAAATTTGAATGATTGTTTTGACAGTCTTCTCGGATTGCATGCATGCCATTGGATGCTTCCATCTTCAGTTCTGCCAATTTGCATCACTACAGCATAACATCAACTATTTGCGCCTGGACCCTTGCCCAGCGAGGTGCCTGCATTTGTTGATACGCTACTGATGTGTGTTTGCAGCAAACCATTCTGAACTCGATGCACAAGTACCAGCCGAGGTTCCACCTGGTACGAGCCAACGACATCCTGAAGCTGCCCTACAGCACCTTCCGCACCTACGTCTTCAAGGAGACCCAGTTTATCGGTGTCACCGCCTACCAAAACGAAAAGGTACGTCTGCCTAGTTCTGTCCGCCGGTTAAGTCTTCACACATATCTACCTCATAATTGCTGAGGGCGAGCTTTCTTTGTTAATGGCTGGATTATATCTGGCCTCGATATTGCATTCGAAGATGACTATTAGTAGATGAACATTAGGTGCCGTCGTATGAAAGGAGTTTAATCTACACTTTTGATGGTGGTGTGTGCTACGTGCATGACGAGATTGTGTAGAAACATTAGAGCTATAAAATACTGATATTATTCAACTAATAAAATTAAAACGGCTCGAACAAGGCTCCAAATCATTCCGTCTTGCGTCTATATTTGTTTAGTCCAAAAGTAGTTCTTTACCTGAGACGTTGGGTGGCGTTTACGCGGGGTGCAAATCGATTATCCCCATGCATGCACAAGCAGTGAGCCGCATCAATCAATTTTCTCAAAACAGAAGTTGAGGATATTAAAAGGGCAGGCATGCGTAGCTAGAACAGCAAGGCAAGCACCAACGAATGGAAGGTTTTGCAAATAGCTTGCCGAGCCGAAATTGAATTTTTACCTGAATGAAGCAAAGGATCTCAGTCTTGTGTTAGTAAACAGAGGTCGGACTTTGCTCGCGTCTAATAGGTCTGCGGTAAGCACAAGCTCATGATGCTCATGGCCTTTGCGTGCCTTCAAAGAGGCTAAGTCGTCATTAGACACAGAGCTCCACGTGGGAGATCTCAGCTGGGATTTGCCTTAGATATCATCGCCAGGCTGCCATGGACATGGACGTAGCCTGTCTTTCTGGGATGCACACCGTCCGCTTCATGCATTGAATTTCAGCCGACTTCGCCGACTTCGCCGGCTTCGCCGGCTTCCTCCAGATCGTATTTTGACGTCAACTTGTCTGTGGTGCGTAACCGAGCGGCCAAAGGCAAGACCGCCTTTGGCCACTCGTCCGACCCGTCCTGGGGCCAGAGCGATGACAGAATGGCCAGTTTAGATTCCCGAGTCTTCGAGACTATTCTCGGTAGACACACATCACCAGGACTACCCCGGCAGGCATTGTATTAGTGATAGCATGGCTGCCTAATAAGCAATCCCACTGAACTTTCGACCAAGGTCGACACAAGCTTCATTTATTCACCAAGAAAAACATCAACTGCTACCAGACTCATACGACGGTAGGTGCCTAAAGGTTGCTCCACTGCAGTCGATGCGCCACAGTGCTCCAATAATCGATAGCTGCAGAGCGGGTGGCCCGTCGTGCCCGTTGCAATGCCACAACACATCCGGCTGAACGCTAACCTGCTGTGGTCCTCATAACAAGGTATGGAACAAATCACGATTGAACACAGCCAAGACATGTGCTAACTGGTATCTGCGGTACGTATT
>JAOTOM010002427.1:0-55000 GCA_034440615.1 Ashinkailepas kermadecensis
GCCAGCACTAGCTCGCCAGCGGGGCTCATCCAGTTGATTGATGGGGACGGCTCCCGGACTTAGAGTCTGGAGGTCTGCCGTGGCAGTTTCCATGGCCGTAGCGATGCGCACGGCCTTTTCCAGAGTTAGGTCGTCCCCTTCCTGCAGCAGTCGCTTCTGCACGGCACCAGCACCCAGACACATACCAGTCGGTGACGTAATTGCTCCTGCAGTCGGTCACCGTAGTTACAATCCGCCGCCAGCCTCTTGAGGTCAGCCAGAAACACTGACACCGACTGCCCTTCCTGCTGTTGAGCACGATTAAACCGATACCTTGATATTATAACGGTGGGCTTTGGGGCGAAATGCGCCTGGGCGATGGCAACCAGCTCCTCGTACGTTTTGCGGCCGGTAATGTTGGCGCGCACAAGCTTCGCAGCACGTAGTAAACCTTACCCCCGCACACACTCAAGAATATGGCAGCAAAACCTGCTCATTGTGCCCTGTTATTGCCCTAAAGATCTTCAAAACATCTGCAAATTGCAAAACCTTACTGCTTAGGCCATATTCAATGCTATTCACATATATAATGAACAATAGTGGCCCCAGTACCGACCCCTGGGGGACTCCACTAAGAACATTTTGCCATGATGACTTTGTACCATTTAGCATCACTCTCTGCTGTCTATCTGAAAGGTATATCTATCTGAAACTCTATCCATTTTAGGATGCTACCTGCAATACCATGGTCCTGAAGCTGCATCATTAACCTTTTATGGGGTACCTTGTTAAAGGCCTTACTAAAGTCAAGATATGCTACATCAACCTGATTTCCCTGATCAAATTGTTCTGTAGCAAAATTCAAAAAGTCCAAGAGATTTGTGAGACACGATCGCCCTTTTCTAAACGCATGTTGAGTATCTAGAATCAATCTGCTTCCTTCCAGAAAACTAACTATTCTATCCTTGATAATTGATTCGAGTACCTTGCAGACTAGGGATGCGAGGTTTACTGGCCTATGGTTTTCAACTTTCCCTCTTTCTCCTTTCTTGAAAATAGGAACTACATTTGCCCTTTTCCAATCTGTTGGAATTTCATTTCGTGAAACTGATCTACAAAATATTATACTAAGTGGAATTGCCAGTTCCTTTTCAGCTTCCCGCAATACCCTAGCATAAATTCCATCAGGTCCTGCTGCCTTGTTTTGCTTTATTTTTCCGATATAATTGAAAACAACATCACTATCAATTAAATCAACATCGTGTATCTGATCACCTGTCACTGAACTGTGGTTCACGGTTGGCAGATTAGTCACATCCTCCACTGTAAACACTGATATAAACTGCTTGCTCAGCTCCTCAACCATCTCACCATCCTCACTCAATATAGTCCCATTTACTTCCAGTGGACCAATTGTGCTTGAAACTTTACTTAACTTGTAGAAATTAAAGAACTTTTTACAGTCCCCATTACAGTTCCTAGCCAAATGCAATTCTTTTGCTCGCTTTGCTGCTCTGGTTTTCTGCTTTACAGCATCTCTAGCTTTTTGATACGACCTTAGATTTACGATATTTGAAGCTTCCTTAAATACTCTAAATACATCTTTCTTAGCCTTAATTGCTTTCCTCAAATCTGGTGTAAGCCATGCGATAGGGGACATGCGCGCCACGCTACTGCTCGCGCTTCGTTTGCACCTGGTGGCGGAAGTTCGAACTGTACGGATGCCATCGGGTCGCATGGCGGCCGCGGCCGCTAGATGCTAAATCATGAAGATAATTGTCACAACCAAAGAAAGTATGCTATCTCGAGATTTTGCCCCACCTGTGCTGGATACCTTCATCATTTCTGCATCAGCTGATACAACTTAGACTCCAGTATAATAGCCGTTAGTAATCGTCAATTTTGTTTTAAAGTTAACATGTTCCCATATTTCCGTATAGCTGAAGCATGGGGAATACCAGAAGCATGATGTGGTCGCATGTGAAATTGAATATTTTGATCAAACGATGGTACTAACTGAAAATCCCCCTGGAACTTCCTCAGAATTTATCACTCGTTTCAATGAAGGTATTCCTGGTCAACTGACACTGCCGCTATACATCGTCAAATTTGTTTAAAGATGAAATAGCATCGCAAGGATATCTTGGAGTCAAGGATGTCAAGGAAGTCAGGACAGTATCAATTTGTTGCAGATAATAAGGTCGCTGGCGTATAATAAAACTATTTTAACAACACTAATGTTTTTAAAAATCTTAAAATTTTCCTTGAAAAAAATCTTCAAATCCTGCAACAGCCTTGAACACATCTACTGAATATTCACATCCAACACCAGTGCATGAGGCATTCCAGATTTGGTGCATGACAAACCAAGGGGAACAATATCCCACACCTGTGTTTGATATCATGAATAATTTATCTTATTAACACCACCTGTATGTGCAGTATTATTGTGCTTTAAGCTTTCACAAGACAGGCTTTGGACACATTTTACCTGCAGGAAGCAAATAAAGGGGTTAGGCTCGCTTCAGTCACTTTTTTAGTTGCAAAAAATCTTTTTTGTTCCTCAAGTTCTTTTGTTCTTCAAAAGCAGCTTAGTCTATGTTAGGTCGGAATAGGTTTTTTAATTTGATAAGTTTTAGAAGAAATATTGCTTGATTTTTTATCCATCTTTCAAGACTATTCTCTTACATTAGAAGTTAGGCTAGGTTAGTCTAGACTATGTGGCTTTTTCCTTTTACTTAACATTATTTGGTATGCTATATGACCCAACCCAAAGCTCCTTTTTTGGTGTTGCTTTGTCTGCCAACTGAGAAACAAAAACTGCAGAGGAAATGAGTGGTAAGATCATGCTAACTACCTTTCGAAATATGACATCGGGAAAAAGTCCAAGAGTTACAAAATTACTTGAAAGGAAAAATACATATTTACAACAATCATACATACCATAGGTATTTTGACTTGCAATTTTTGAGTATTTCTTCCTTGTGAATTAATTAGCAGGACCAATGAGCTATGGAGTTAAATGATAACATATGCTCTAAGTGTTTTGAGGATGAATGATCAAAACCTTGTTGAAACATCTCAAGCCAATGCAACAAAGAATACCAAACAGTCCTTGATTTATGTTTTCATTTGCTCAAATACCCCAGTTTTCAACTACATTTTACAGGATAATATTTCCATTGAACACAAAATCACTTTGTAACACAGCAGATAGATCCTTTGTCCAAAGATGCATGACCATGTTTCACCAAATACATACCAGTTCATGATTGCGGCACCTACCTGTCAAACTGCATTGTCCCAGACCACTCATATGTTACTGCAAGACAAAACGGTGGTAAATTTGTGTATTATAGTAATTTTTAAATGCTTGGAATTTTTGCTAATGCAATGTTTGCTACCATGATTAAGATAATGTGACCACTTATTTCCTGTGCAAATACTTACTCTTCAGTTGACAAGCAAAATCATACCAAACATGTGCTTTAATTCCGATAATATAACATAAAATGTATGTTAAAGTGAGCTATCATAACATAGCCTGAGAAAACCTAAGTAGCATACAGCCTAACAAGCCCAATAATGTAACCTAAGGTGACCTAGCCAAGTTAATACTTTAGAAAAATAAATGAAGAAAAATAAAAATATGAAACCATTGTTTTTTTTCAAGATTGTCCAAATTAATAAAACCTAACCCAGCCCAACCAAACCTAGCCTAACCTGCCCTTGAGATGAAAGATTCCTCCAAAATTGAGTTTATTAACTTTAAGACATTCACAAGGGAAGTCTACCACTCTCTTTACCTCCATAAAGCAAACAAAGGTACGAGGTTTGGTTAGGTTAAGGTTTCTAATTTGGAAAATATGGATTTTTGAAGTTAAAACAACATTTTTTTCTTCTTCTATAACAGGTTAGGCTAGGCTCTTAAATTGGAAAAAAATGTTCAGAAGAAAATTAATCAAAGGTAGCCTTGGCATTTATGGAAATACTTGATACCTTGGAAATTATTTTTGCAGTGCAATGGTTATGAATGTGCTTAAAATGATGTGACCACTTATTTCCTCTGCAAATGCATGCTTTTCAGTCAGGATGCGAAATACAAGCCGGAAAGGGGGTGCTGAGTTCAGCAATATATCATATAACATAATATTCAGCAAGTAACATTGATAATACAGAAAAAATGTAACATAACCAAATATAATTTAGCCTAATCTTCCATGCAAGAAAGGAATCTTTTTTAAACATAAAATTTCTAAACAACTTTATTGGCAAACATTTTCAGTGTAAAAAAACCTAACCTAGCTAACCTAGCCTGAACAGTTTTTGAAGAAAACTGCATGCTTCATGGAGGTGAAATGTGGGTACAACTTGTCATGGTTACCTTAAACTGCAATAATACCATTTTGTTAATGGCATGTTTAAGATGATTTTGGCTTTGGGGCACATAAACTGCATTGGTGATTTAGCTTTTAGGATTATTTCTTCTGACAAGAGGTTAGGATGGGTTTGGTTAAGTTATGTTCCCTTTTCTTTCCTAATGTCTTTATTCTTAGAATATTACCCAACTCAAAGCCAATTTATTGCCCGCCTCATGAAATGTAAGCATTTATGGAAGACATTATTGGTCATCCAAAAACAAATGAAAGAATAATCTGCAGAATTGTCCACTTAAAAAACCTAATATAACAGAAGCTAACAAAACATATCCCTGTTTTCTTTATGAAGTTAAAATACGTGCAAGACATGTGCTATGAATACCTTAAAGCACAGCAATACTGGAATTTTTGCCTTCTTGCAGCAAATGATTTCTATTAAATCTCACCATGGTGTGTAGGTATATTGTCACAATTTTGTAAAACAAAGGACAAGCTTGGGCACATCATTTGCATGTGGCATCCAAGTCAAACAAATCTGAACATGGTTCAGAACTTGAACATGTAGGTATCCAGACGGGGAATGCTTATCCAACAAACTTACATTCAAATACTGGGATTGTAGGATGAATGGTGCCTATCCCCAGGTTGATAATAAGTATGGTGAATTTTGAATGTTCAAACATTTCTGTAATTATTCTGAGATGTTGTGATATTTGTGGAAATTTCTCACTATATTATTTTGGCTCACTATACTCAAAGCCAATTTATTGCCTGCCTCATGAAATGTAAGCATTTATGGAAGACATTATTGGTCATCCAAAAACAAATGAAAGAATAATCTGCAGAATTGTCCACTTAAAAAACCTAATATAACAGAAGCTAACAAAACATATCCCTGTTTTCTTTATGAAGTTAAAATACGTGCAAGACATGTGCTATGAATACCTTAAAGCACAGCAATACTGGAATTTTTGCCTTCTTGCAGCAAATGATTTCTATTAAATCTCACCATGGTGTGTAGGTATATTGTCACAATTTTGTAAAACAAAGGACAAGCTTGGGCACATCATTTGCATGTGGCATCCAAGTCAAACAAATCTGAACATGGCTTCAGAACTTGAACATGTAGGTATCCAGACGGGGAATGCTTATCCAACAAACTTACATTCAAATACTGGGATTGTAGGATGAATGGTGCCTATCCCCAGGTTGATAATAAGTATGGTGAATTTTGAATGTTCAAACATTTCTGTAATTATTCTGAGATGTTGTGATATTTGTGGAAATTTCTCACTATATTATTTGGCAGTTGGAAAATTTAATATAATATAAACACATGGCCAGGTACATTTCTCCCTCAGGCATCCCCCGCTGTGAAAGCACATGCAATATTACAAGGCTTGTATCCCTGTTTCCATCCGCAAATGCTGATACAGCTAATGTCATTAGTATCAAAGGTGTAACTCATAAACGTTATTGTTTTAGACCGAAGTGGTCATACTTCCGTATTATCTAGCCTACAGCAAAATGAATATGATGCCACCATCAAGCTTCATTTTGGGGCGAAAACGTAAACAATCTGTCATGCGCCGATGATTGCGCCAAAAGCGCCACTATGCCCACCGAATCAAGCATATTTTCACAAGAAATTGGGCATGCGCAGAACGGATGTCCGCTTCTAACACTAGTATGTCCCCTACCGGCTGGCTTTCCTACCGAAGGACGAAGAAGAGATCCAAGGACGAAGGCGAGAGGAGAAACTTGAAAAGACCCTTACGATCTCGATCGAAAAGGTGATCAAGCGCAGAAGTTGCCCGCCGCCCCAGTTCCATTTCCCTTCCAGCCAGCTGCAATTGAATATTGCCACAATATTCAATTGCCGCGTGGCCTTGCCCATCCCAGCTCTCTCGTAGGTGTCCTTATTAGGGCATCTACGGGAAGCTCCGCCCCCGGACCACTAGCTGGTTGTCAGCCGGATTAGCCGGCCGACGCCACTAGTTGGTTGCTCGTCGGATTAGCCGACGCAGCTCCCCCTTCCACTTCCCTTCGGTCCTGCGGCGCTCTCGAGTGCCGTCGGGAAACCGACTTGTATCGGCGGTCGACTTTGACTGTTTTTGCCCATCCCACCCAATAGATTAGAGCCGACAGAGGTACCTTTCTGGTTCAAAGGATCGGGCTAGCGGTCACCAGACCGTGACTGCCCCCGCCTCTGCCGGCTACTCCCCTCCCTCCAAACCACTGTGTCTTTCTCCACCTTTTCACTCCAGGTCTTTTCACACCCTTCCTTATAGCACCCCTTCAGGGTGCCTTTCTTGCCTGCACCCCTTCAGGGTGCCCTTATCCACACGTGCACTTCACCCACTCCCCTTTGGTATAAGCACACCCGCCCTGCCCCGGTATGCCTCGGCCGCCGCACACACCCTGTACCCCGCCACCCCCGCCTGCGAGGGAGGATCGGACACCCCCACCTGTGTCCCGCCACACACACGCCTGCGAGGGCGTGATCACCACACCACACATCACTAATGCAGACACCCACCACCTGTGATCCCCGCCACACACACGCCTGCGAGGGCGTGATCACCACACCACACATCACTAATGCAGACACCCACCACTGAATTCTTGCTCCAATGGAATACGAGGTCACTCATATCCCATTGGGCAGAATTCAAGGAATATATCATCAGAAATAAACCATTGATTGCCGCCGTTCAGGAGACCCGATGGCGCGACAATGACCCATATAATTTTAAGATCTTTGGTTATTCCCTCTACACCAACAATAGAAATTATACATCCCGCGGCGGCGGGGTCGCCTTATTTATATCCGACACCCTCCTTCATCGTCAGATCCCCATTGTAAATAACCTAAATTTTATTGCCGTTTCTGTCAAAATTGCACAACTAGAGCTTACTATACTCTCTCTCTCTATCTCCCACCTTCTCCTACACTATCCTTATCTTCTGTGACCGACCTATTCGGTCTCCTCCCTCACCCCTGTCTGGTGCTGGGAGATTTTAATGCCCACCACCAGGCATGGGGCTGTCACACCACATCACCTCGCGGACACCACATCGAAACACTCCTCAACACCCACAACATGGTCTTTTAAAAAAACAAAAACCCAAAAAAAAAACAAAAATCCCGTTCCGTCCATCTGCCATCGACCTATCTTTGGCCTCGGCCTCCATCTCACCCCTCTTTTCTTGGCATGTACAACCCGACCCCCTATTTAGCGATCACTTCCCTATTCATATTATGCTTGAACGCTCAGCCCAGGCTAGAGATTATTCATTTCTCCCCCGCTGGAATGTTCGCAAGGCGAAATGGCCATCTTTCTCCCAGGAAATTGACACCGTCTTCCCTCCTCATTCACACCCCCCAATATCAGCTTATTCTTGACACCATATTACTCGCGGCAGAAAATCATGTCCCCCACACTCGTCGCTCCCCGGCCGTCATCACGTGCCGTGGTGGAACGACGAGTGTCAACGCGCCGTCGCTCTGCGGCGGCGGGCTGAGCGAAAATTTCGCAAAAATCTCACCACCCAAAACATGTTAGAAGCCAGCGAGGCTAAAAAACGTTGTCAGCAGATTATCCTTAGCGCCAAAAAACGCAGCTGGCAACTCTATTCAAACTCATTCAACCGTTTTACCCCCATCGGCCAGATTTGGACCAAAATTCGCTCTTTCTCAAATGGCAGATCCCCACACCGCGGATTCCCACAACTGACAATTAATCAACGCAGCATCACAGAACCCTCGGACGTCGCGGAACACTTTGCCACCTATTATGCAGACATCTCCTCAAATACGCAATACTCGCAACAAACCACCGACTTCCTACAAACCACTCTCGCCACCTGCAACTTTACCTCGGACAACACGGAACCATATAATGCCCCCTTTACTCTCTATGAACAAAATGTATCCCTATCCAAAGTAACAAACACCGCGGCTGGCCCTGACCAATTGGCATACCCCTGCTTCTAAAATTTATCCGACTCCGGAAAAGACAACCTCCTTTCGGCACTAAACCAACTATGGACTGACGGCACCTTCCCACTCTCCTGGTCTACTAGCACTATCATTCCTATCGCTAAACCTCGCAAACCTCGCGACCTTCCCTCTAGCTATCGACCTATCTCTCTCACTAGTTGTGCCTCTAAACTTTTTGAGCGCATGGTCAGTGGACGAATCAGAGTTCACCTCGAAAACAACGAAATTCTCACACCCTTTCAAAGCGGCTTTCGACCCAGACACAGCACCACTGACAACCTCATTCTATTAGTTGACTCGATTCAGCGCGGTTTCATGAAAAAACATGAAACCGTGGCACTCTTTCTCGATTTAAAATCCGCATTCAATAAAGTACACAGTTCGGCACTCCGAATCGAATTACATCGTATTGGCATCAGAGGCAGAATGGCAAAATGTATCACCAACTTTCTCGCTAATAGAACATTCACCGTCCGCTGCGGCAATATCCATTCTCGGTCCCAAAAATTAGATCAAGGCGTCCCACAAGGCAGCGTGCTATCCCCCACCCTCTTTCTTATCATGATTAACGATGCGCTCGCTGACCTCCATCACATAGCCCCCTGTCGAAAATACTCCATTTACGCCGATGATTTGGCCATATGGTGCACGCACCCATCGGCAGACAATGCAAATTATATAATGCAGCGCGCCATGAATCAAATTGATTCCTGGTGCTCCCTCTGGGGACTGCAAATCTCCCCCACCAAATCCGTCACAATGCTTTTCTCCCGGCTCAACACATACATTCCACCTCTTACACCACTCCGTTACCGCGACCAAATTATCCCTCACCAAACCACCTTCACCTATCTTGGCATCGTACTAGACAAAAGTCTTTGTTTCGGCCCCCATATTGCTTATCTAAAACAACGTTGCGCAAAACGTCTAAATCTCCTGCGCTGCATCTCCGGTCGTGACTGGGGTGCAGACAGGGCCACACTCAACACAATGTATATTACTCTGATTCGCTCAATCCAGGAATACAATGCGTTTATCTTCGATAATATATCCCCTTCACACATCACAACACTTGAACGCATACATAATAACGCAATTCGCCTCATCACCGGAGCACACCGCACCACGCCCATCACTAGTCTCCGGGCTGAGGCCCACCTCCCCAGCTTACAACACCGCAGAATACTTCAACTAGTCAGATACCACTTTCGCACCACAACACAACACATCCACCCTGCCACCGTCGCACTCTCTAATCCTCCCGTTTGACGTACATATAATAGGAACAAATACAATATTGCCATACATTTAGACCATGTCCTCACATTCGCACTCAAATTCCCCAACGTAATCCCCGACAAATTGCCTCCTCTAATCCCGTTTTGGCACATGAAACAACCCAAACTTGAGTATCTCTTTCGGGAAAACAAAAACCTGCTCACCCCCATTGAAGTCCAAATTATATTTTTTGAATATCAAGAGGCCCACCCACAACACACCTTCTTCTACACGGACGGCTCACGTACCAGCAATGGTACGGGAGCCGCCTGGTGCGGTGGGCCCGACACTGGTCAAACCAAATTAACACTTCACCATTCGGTGTACACAGCATAACTAGTCGCCATACTCACTTGCCTACAACACATCATTGCGCAACGCATTACTACCCCTACTACAATATGCACTGACTCACGATCCTCCGTGGACGCCCTCGCCTCAATACACAACACCACACACCCCACGCTCCACGCCATCCGATACCTCTACAATGCCAACCACGCACACCTTCCACTCACACTGCTCTGGATCCCTGGACATAGGGGCATCCCGGGAAATGAACGGATTGATGGTCTCGCCCGCGCGGCGATCGACCTCCCCGATACCAACGGAGCCCCAGTACCCCCCGGAGATCTTTTATCCCTCACAAATAATCTGTTCAAAAAGTATATTCAGGCCTGCTGGTCACACAACACCACACACCTACACACCATCAAGCCCACACTCTCCAGCTGGCCCTCCTCCAACCAGCACACCCGTCTGAACGAGGTGGTACTCGCCAGACTTCGCCTGGGACACACCAATTTGACACACAATTATATTTTTCATAGACCTCACCGCCTTCCACTTTGTAACACATGTCACATACGCCTTACTGTCACTCATATCTTACTTGACTGTCCAGCATATGCTCTTCACCGTCGCTATATCATGCAATATGTCGCCAAGATCCACTCACAACTTTCGCTTCAAGCTCTCCTCGGGATTGACCACCCGGAACTACTTTATTTACTCTTTCGCTTCCTCCAGGACACCAAACTCTCCGAACTGATATAAAGCCTCCGTCGCGTTTTCCTTTTCCAAGCTAGCCTGATAGAAGTTATAAGACACGCGCCACACTCCGTACTGGCTGTATGCCTCCGCTCCACATCTCTTCCTCTCCGTCGTCGCAAAACACATACATATAGGTTATCTCACACTAGGTAGACAGGATCCGATCCAATTTGGCTAATACGGACGGACTTCCTTTTAAATTGCGCTTGGTTTTTTACCCTCGGGTTTTCCAAGCAGCCTGGTTTTCCCCCTTTTAGGGGTATCCAGGCTTTAACTTAAAACATACACTTACACAAACAAGGTCGGGCCCGACGCCCACGACTCGCCCTGGGCGTCGGGCCTCCGCTTCGCTTTTCAGGTCGCAGGTGGGCAGTGGAGCCTCTCCGGAGGTTACGATGCTGCCCACCCTCCAAATGTCCTTCCATTGTCATGAGTGTCTGTATGTATGTATATGTACCTGTATGACATGCGTGTATCGTCTCTACGCCATACTTCTTGTTTGACGGCGTCTCTCCTTTCTTGACTAGTTGATATAACCGGATGTCACATAAGCCGGATTAACGTAACTCCTTTAACGTAGCAATCTCTAGCAGATGGCACTTTGCCTCAGCTAAAGATTTAGGAAAAAAAAGAAAAAAAGAAAAAAAGCTTTCCTACCCTTCTTTTGCGCCTTTGCTTTTGGAGGACATGTCTAATCTGAATTTCTTTCAAGTAAGATTTGAACTCTTCCCACATTTCACAGGCATTTAAATCAAAGAATTCTTCTTCCAATTTTATGGCACTTAAAGCCTCTCTCATGCAGTCAAAATCTTCCCTATTAAAATTTGGAATCTTTGCCAAATTATCCTTGATTGTCCCTGCTATTTGTGCCTTGAATCTCACTATGTTATGGTCTCTTCTTCCCAGAGTTTCTCCTACTGTCAAGTCTTGAACTAAATCACTTAAATCTGAGAAGACAAGGTCCAAGAATGAGCCCTGCCTGGTTGGTTCCGTTACAAACTGGTGTAAGAACAAGTCCTCTTCAAGGCATTTCCAAAACAGTTTACATGATGGGGAGCCAACACCAACATTTTCATATCCTTTAGATAATCACCACTATATCCACCACCACTAACCTCTCCTCTACAGGATGTACTCTGGTAGTCGTCGCCACTATCCCCACCACTAAATTCTCCTCTCCAGGAGGGACTGGTTGTATTCACCACTAGATTCACCACCATCCTCTCCTCTCCGGGAGGGACTCTGGTAGTGGTCACCACTATATCGAACACCACCCTCTCCTCTCCGGAAGGGACTCAGGGTTAGATCCACTACCATCCCCTCCTCTCAAAGCCAAGGCTCAGGATTAAATCTGCCACCCATCTCTCCTGCTCAGGAAACTCTCGGACAGAGGCTCTCCAGGGCTGCAGTAATTATCAGACTGTGCCTCTCTAAGCAACTCCCTGACTCCGTTGTGTTCGTTGCTCAACTATCATCAGTCTGAACAGACGTACTTAGTGCTCCTTGACGGTCCACGTTGTTGTACTGCGCGCTGCCGCAGGTGAATTTGTGCCGGAATCTTTAGTATTCCGTCGTTCGACAGATGTCTGTTTACAGGGCTACTTCGTGCAGCCGACAGTTGTCACCAGCATGAGCGACAGCTCGCGTTGTATGCAGGAGGAGATTTTCGGCCCGGTCACCTGTGTGTCGCCTTTCGAGTAAGCCATGCCAACTAACTGTGTGTGAAGTGGGGCGAGAGTTGGCATAGCCAACTACATAAAGTCATAAAGTCATAAAGTATTAAGGCTTAATAAGAGCCACATGGGTCCTAAGCCTATCTCCACACACAGATAGGTTAGAATCGGTCACAGGTAACTTTCTGTTTCAATGGATCGGTGCTAGCGTTCTCTGAGCGTGACTGCCCCCGCCTCTGACCGATCTTCCCAGCCCTTTGTGTCAAGACACGAAGAGATCCAGGAACCCTAGAGGAGCACTCCTGCGAATCTAGAAGGAAAACCTCCCTCACCATATCCCCAACTACTCTCTGTCTCCCAACTAACCTTTACCCCCCGGAGGAAACCTAACGGTGACGAGCCCACTGTCTTGGGCCATTGCGGCCGGGGCAGGGACCGAGCGAAAGCTCGGTCCAGGGTGCAACGAATCCGGGTAATTTTTCAGTCAGGAAGGACACTTGCGGGGGGCGGGACCAAACCCTTACACACCATGGCGTCTGCCGCCAGCACCACACAAGGCACCTACCTAGTTGGTATGTACACAGAAACAGGACACAACATCACGCAGGAGTCTCCTTTCACTATCGAGAGGACACTCAGACACCTTCTTAATTCAACACACTTCAAGGTCCACAAGCATACCACACACATCCTAGTCGAAACACAGAGCAGCGCGGACACACAAACCCTACTGACCACAGCCACCTTTAACAACCAGCGCTGCTCCTTCACGTTACACCACGCCTTGAACACCAGCCGGGGCTACATTCGCGCCCCAGAGCTGGATAACTTGCCACTTGACAGCATCGCCGCACTATTCGACGCCTCAGCCCTCCTGAACGCCACAACCACAATCAGCCAACTTAAACGGGAGGCACGCTCGACTCACAAAATTCTACTACTGACCTTCGACTCGCCACACATGCCATCACACGTACACATACACAACAAAACATACGAGGTCCGCCTCTACGTGCCTCTACCACTACGGTGCCGGTTCTGTCTGCGTTATGGACATGGCGAACGCGCATGCGCGTCACCAACTCCCAGATGCAGCCAGTGCGCCGGTCACCACGCGGCATCCGACTGCAACTCTTCCGAAAGGAAGTGTGCATGCTGTGATGGGCCGCACCCCGCCACCGACCCCGGCTGCCCCAAGTGGGCATACGAGAGGGAGGTGTGCCGGTATGCGGCAACACATCGGGTGCCACACGCAACAGCACGACAGCACCTACGCCACACCGCCACTGACACTCGCATAGCCACAACTGCACCTCTCGACACCGCACCTACCGAAGGGCGAAGCTACGCAGCGACGCTCTCCACACCTAAACCCACACCCCCACCAACACCAGCTCCCAGCCACCCAACCACCCCACCAGCAGCCGGCTCCCGCAGCCCGGCACACCTCCCTTCTCAACGCCCCTCCGACCCCCGTCTCAACCGCCCCACCGATCCCCGACCTCCCCGGCCCACCGCCCCTCGACCTCACCGATCACCGCTCCTTCCCACCCCACCCCACCCAGGACCTGGCCTCCTCCCACACCCACTCCACTTCAGACCTGGCCCTTACCCACAGCCCCTTCACCCTCGACCCGGCCTCCTCCCACACCATTTCCACCAGCGTCCCGGCATCCCACATCCACCCCACCGAGGAATGGGCCTTCTTCCCCTCCCACCCCATCTCAGACCCGGCCCATGCCCACCACCATCCCACTATCCACCCCGCCTCATCCCTCCGCCAACACACTTCAGACCCAGACATGGTCCCCACCCCATCCCCCACGGGTACCCACCCATCCCCCACAGGACCTGGCCTTACCCCTTCGCGTCACCTCCTCGAACCGGCCAGGGCCCACCTCGCCACCCTGAAGCCTTCCCTCCACTGCCTCCACCAGGGCCTCGGCCCCAACCACACCCATCCGGCCGGCCCAAACCAAGGCCTAGAACCAAGGCCACCACAACACCCACCCAGACAACCCTCAAGTCCACGGCCACCACCTCCTGCCAAACCGAACCTCCCACCACCTCCTGCACACCCACCCAAACCCACTCCAAACCCTCGTCTGAGGCCAGCACTCAGACTGAACCTACCACTCCTTCAAAGCCCGTCGAACCCACCACTCCAGACCAACGAATCCCACCCGAACCCACCGCGCCTCCCAAGCGCAAATCACGCCACCACTCTACCCAATCACCCCCCCAGAACCCGTGCGACCAGGTCCAGGCTACCGCTCCTGCCTGGATCACCTCCCAACCCTCTCTCCGTTCACCGGTTCAACCTTTCCCCCCAACTCGACACCGACACCACCCCAGTATAGGAACACCAACAGTCACTAAGCGCGTTTGACAATGGGACTTTTTCTGCAGTGGAACACCGGAGGCCTTCCAGGCAAGTTCATAGAATTCAAATCTGAATTTTTGCAACAAAAACCATTACTAGCTGCGCTCCAAGAAACTCACTTTCGAGATTCTGACTCCACCTGGAACAAAATCCCAGATTACACTTGGCACGTCGACAACGTAAACGGCCCAAATAGGAAATGGGGTGCAGCCATACTCATTTCAAACAGCATACCTCACCGTCGAGTAACGTTAAATACTCCCCTGAATTGCGTAGCAGTCAGCCTCAAAATTGCCCATTGCCAAACCACAGTCATTTCACTATACATCTCGCCGTCAGCTAAAACCCCCACACCACAGGAGCTGAGCGACTTGCTGCTTCAGGCCCCTCCACCAGTTCTCCTTATGGGAGACTTTAATGCTAAACACCCCTCCTGGGGAAGCGACCATACTGACACTAGAGGACGCGAAATTCAACAGTTTATTTCGGACCACAACCTAGTACTTCTTAACACCGGGGCCGCCACCCGCTACAACCCGACCTTAGGAGGATCGGACAGTTGCATTGACTTAACGTGCTGCTCCCAACGACTTAGCTCACTTTTTGACTGGTCAGTTTCAGACGTTCCCGGGCTGAGCGACCACTACCCAATCTCAATTAGGCTCAGCACGGACGCTATCCACCACACAAAGCTATTTAGACAATCTTGGAACTTGAAAAGAGCGGACTGGGCTAAATTCGAGGAGCAGGTGGACCTCAACCTAACAACTCCAGAGACCAGTAAGATCGAGACAATCCTAAGGGCCATCAGCTCAGCAGCACGAGACTCAGTCCCAAAAAGTAACAAACCTAGGAAAAAGGCATCTACGCCATGGTGGACTCCGGACTGTCAAAGGGCAATCGCAGCACGGCGCCGTGCCCACAAACAATTCAAAAGATGCGTGTGCGAAGCACACCTCTCAGCATACAGACAATCTCAAAAACACTGCCGGTACACAATTCGAACAGCGCGACAAAACAGTTGGCAGGCTTTTGCTTCTCAATTCAATAGGTTCACCCCTACCGGCAGAATCTGGGACCTGATGAAGCGCTTCAACCTGAAACGCCCACCACCAGGCCCATTCCCCCAGCTGACGGTGAAAGGACAGCACATCACTGACCCACAACAAGTCGTAGACCACTTTAAACTACACTACGCCAGCGTATCTGGCAACAGCAACTACGACACCACTATAGTAAGCGCACTAGACGCCCTTGCCTCCAAAGCAAATTTCAGCTCTAGCAATAGAGAGATCTACAATCAGTCGTTTACTATGCACGAATTACACCTTGCCCTCAGCAAGTGTGGAAACACGTCGGTTGGGCCGGACGACATCCATTACCAGTTTCTTAAACGACTTAGCAAAAACTCTCTAACGTACCTACTAGCGGCCATAAATGAACTGTACGAAAGCGACACGTTTCCCGCATCCTGGCGAGAGAGCGTAGTCATTCCATTGCCAAAGCCGCACAAAGATCACTCCACCCCAAAAGGTTATAGACCCATCTCACTCACTAGCTGTGCCAGCAAGTTAGTCGAACGTATGGTCAACACACGATTGAGGAAATTTCTGAGACACAACGACCTGCTCGACGAATTTCAGTGCGGCTTCCAGCGTCAAAAATCAACCACAGACAATCTCATTAGATTAGTACATGACATAAAAAGTGGTCTACGCATCAAACGCACAACAGTAGCTGCCTACTTGGACATCACTGCCGCATTTGACCGAGTACACAAATCCGCACTGGCACACAAACTCCACAAGATAGGCCTACGCGGACACATGGCACACTTTATTCTCAACTTCCTTAGAGACAGGACCCTTAAGGTCCGATGCGGCAGTGTCACATCAAACACCACAACACAGGAGCAGGGCCTGGCTCAGGGGAGCGTGCTCTCACCGAGCCTCTTCATCATCATGATCAACGACATACTTGCTGACCACACTGACACTTCACTTAAGTACTCACTTTTCGCGGACGACATAGCCATTTGGACAACATCACAATGCTTCCTTAAAGGGGAAAAAACCATTCAAGCAGGACTAGACCACATTGCAAAGTGGTGCAAAACTTGGGGCTTAACCCTGTCCGCAGAAAAATCGGCCACCGTCACATATAGCCGTCTCCGCCCAACACCCAAAACTCTACTTAAAATCGATGGCAAGGCCATCGAACAGGTGAAATGCTTCAAGTTCTTAGGAGTACATTTAGACGAAAAACTCAGTTTCAACACCCACATCACCACCATCTCAAAGCGATGTGCGAAGCGCGTCAACATACTCCGAGCACTTGCAGGCACAGACTGGGGCGGAGACAGGAAAACACTACTACGACTGTACACATCAATCATACGACCCATCCTAGAATACAACAGCATCATTTTTGCCACCATTTCAGAAAGCCAGAGCCGAAAATTAGAAATCATCCAAAACAGCTGCATCAGAGCAGCCACAGGCGCCCTTCGCACCACACCGATAGCCAGTCTACTAGTGGACTCAAACACGCCCCCACTCCACGACCGGAGGACACAACAGCTGTGCCGCTACCACATCAAAGTCAAGTCCATCAAAAATCATCCAGCACAGCGCTGCTTTACGCCTGATAGATACGACAAGAGCCGATTTGCGCGCAAGCTTCCACCATATAGCATTCAAATTTCCACGGCTCTCTCAGATCTAAACTTCGCAATGCCATCCACTGCAACTCGACCGCCCACTAGGCCATTTTGGACTTTCAGTCAACCAAAGGTCGAGTACTTGATATCGGAAAAGAAATCCACTATCACATCGGCGGAAATTCTTGGCCTCTTCCACAAGTTCGCCGATGACAACAAACACAAATCACTGGTATTCACGGATGGGTCGAAACACGAGGCAAAGGTAGGCATCGGCATCACTGGAGCAGGTCTCAGACTTTCAAAGCGTATACCGGATAACTTCTCCATCTACTCCGCTGAAGCAGTGGCCATTTTGGCCGCCATCACCAGTCTCAAGAGACGTAAAGCTAGAAACGTAGTAATTTGCTCAGACTCCAAATCTGTCCTCCAGTCAATTACCAACACCCACGACTGTCCACATCACTTCATTGATATAATCCAACAATTCGTGGCCCATAACGTAAAGTTAAACTTTTCTTTCCTCTGGATTCCGGGCCACGCCAACATCCCAGGTAACGAAGAAGCAGATCGGCTCGCAAAGCAAGCCTTAGCATTGAACACTTACACTAGCATGGAATATTCGGTAGACGACTGCAAAGCACTCCTACAACGCCACATTCGCCAACATCAACAGAACAAATGGACACAACACAACTCAACACAACACAAATCCAACCACACCCACGCCATCAAACCAACAATAGGTACATGGAACTCATCAAATCAATCTCACCGACAAAAAGAGGTCATCCTCACTAGACTTAGAACCGGTTGCACAAAACTAACACAGCCTCAATTGGAGGGTGACCAATACACAACACCACACTGCGGCACCTGCAACACCACGTTAAGCATAAGCCACATCCTGCTAGAATGTAGTTGCTTTAGCTCCCAAAGACAACCACTTAAGGCATTCTGCCAAAAAGAGGGCATCACCTTATCGCTTCCATCGCTTATCGGTGACAAGCACCCAGAACTCCTTCAATTGCTATTTGAATATCTGTATGCCACACAACTAGCAGGGGCATTGTAGGCACCACACCACCAACACTCACATCAACTCGCAATGCATGACCGCGAAACACTCGAAGGAAACACGTAAATAGCCATTCCCGCATGGCGTCGGACGTACATGAGCCGATTTGCTTCTCAATTAGAAATAAATGGCTACCTAGCGGTGCCGTCGGAAGTAGATGAACCGACTTGCTTTAGGAAAACAAAAGCGAAAAATAAAAATAAAAATTAGCATAACGTAAAACGACTACCCAGAGGAGCCATCGGACGTAGATGAGCCGATTTGCCTAGCAACTCATAACGTAAACGGCTACCCAGAGGAACAGCGGAAATAGAAGAGCCGAATTGCAAAACACCGTACTAACCCAACTGACAACCCTGCATGGCATGCTTAGACTAACCCGCTACTAACAACTAAACCGCGGCAGCCGGCGTGATAGGCGGTGTGAACAATTACCTCCTTGTTCGCACGGTAAAGATCCCTCGGTGCTCTTCGATAAGAGTAGGCTAAAGCCGGCACCCTGGCAAAATCAACTTCTCGTCACTCTCACAACACCCCCAACCCCACCCAAAACTACAAATTATTTTGTGGAGGAGTAAAGTAAAACTAAACCATTTAAACAACAGGAAACTGTCCCCAACCCAGACCATCGCCTTCAGCACCTAAAATATTACGCAAACTAACGTAAAATTCCTTAACGTAAATGTCCACTTGCCCAATCACACACGCTCGCTTTATAGACAGACAGGTAACGTACTCGCTTTAAAGGCGGCGCAAATGACCTTCATGGTCCGGCACGCCTAAAAAATAACTCTCCCCCCTAAGCCTATCTAGAAAAGGTACTGGGAATGTACATACTACCACCACAATCAATCCCTTATCCCAAGTTCCTAGGAAGCTATATATCCCAGCCTATCTAGCACCACTCACTTGCTACCGCATAACACCCTCAACAATCACAAGCTCCTCCCATCACACCCATCGTGCCACCATAGACAATCTCATCAGCATCACATCCCGAAGGAAGGTGCCGAATCCACTGCTAGGCACACCCCACACAAATTCATAAAGCGTTCAGACTTAATAAGAGACTCACTTGCTATTGCATAATACACTCAACAATTACAAACTCCTCCCATCATACCCATTGTGCTACCATAGACAATCTCATCAGTATCACATCCCGAAGGAAGGTGCTGAATCCACTGCTAGGTACACCCTATATATAGTTATAAAGCGTTTAGACTTAATAAGAGACTCACTTGCTATTACATAACACACTCAACAATTTCAAACTCCTCTCAACTCCCAACTCCTCCCTGTCGATCAACCCTCCCTGGAATACAGAAAAACAAGCCCCCTATTCTTATAATGATTGTCTATGCCGTTTTTAAAGATGTTCAGTGTGTTGCTACTGACAATGGTTCCTGGCAGCTGGTTCCAGTGTTCTACTACCCTGTTGGTGAAGAAAGACTGTCTTAACCTTGTCCTGCTGTGATTAACTTTAATTTTGAATTGATGACCTCTAATTGCATCATTTCTGTTAAATTCAAACATTTCCCTGAGATATCCCTGTTCCTGACCATGAACAAATTTAAAAACCTCGATGAGATCTCCTCTCAGCCTTCTATATCTAAGTGAAAACATATTCAATTTCTTCAATCTTTCCTCATATGCCAGGTTGCCTATACCATTAACCATTTGTGTTGCCCTCTTTTGTACTCTCTCTAAAAGCCAACAATCTTTCTCATAACTAGGGGACCAAGCTTGGACACAGTATTCCAAATGTGGCCTGACATATGCACAGTAAAGCTTCCTGATGACCTCCTCACTTTTGTATGACACATTCCTCTGTATTGCCCCAAGCATTCTTAGTGCCTTCTTCCTGGCTTCTTTGGTCTGTTCTGATGCCCCCAATTTTGTGTTCAAAATAACACCTAAGTCCTTCTCCTGCTGAGTCACAGATAGTACTTGGCCACCCATCAAGTATGGAGCCTTCATATGCTGCCTACCTACATGCATGACTTTGCACTTATCAAAATTAAACTTCATTTGCCATTTTTCGGACCACTTCACTAGCTCGTCTAAGTCTTTCTGCAGCAAAACCTGCTCATTGTGCCCTGTTATTGCCCTAAAGATCTTCAAATCATCCGCAAATTTCAAAACCTTACTGCTTAGGCCACATTCAATGCTATTCACATATATAATGAACAATAGTGGCCCCAGTACCGACCCCTGGGGTACTCCACTAAGAACATTTTGCCATGATGACTTTGTACCATTTAGCATCACTCTCTGCTGTCTATCTGAAAGCCACAACTCTATCCATTTTAGGATGCTACCTGCAATACCATGGACCTGAAGCTGCATCATTAACCGTCTATGGGGTACCTTGTCAAAGGCCTTACTAAAGTCAAGATATGCTACATCAACCTGATTTCCCTGATCAAATTGTTCTGTAGCAAAATTCAAAAAGTCCAAGAGATTTGTGAGACACGATCGCCCTTTTCTAAACCCATGTTGAGTATCTTGAATCAATCTGTTTCCTTCCAGAAAACTAACTATTCTATCCTTGATAATTGATTCGAGTACCTTGCAGACTAGGGATGTGAGGCTTACTGGCCTATAGTTTTCAACTTTCCCTCTTTCTCCTTTCTTGAAAATAGGAACTACATTTGCCCGTTTCCAATCTGTAGGAATTTCATTTTGTGAAACTGATCTACAAAATATTATACTAAGTGGAATTGCCACTTCCTTTTCAGCTTCCCGCAATACCCTAGCATAAATTCCATCAGGTCCTGCTGCCTTGTTTGGCTTTATTTTTCTGATATAATTGAAAACAATATCACTATCAATGAAATCAACATCGTGTATCTGATCACCTGTCATTGAACTGTGGTTCACGGTTGGCAGATTAGTCACATCCTCCACTGTAAACACTGATTTAAACTGCTTGCTCAGCTCCTCAACCATCTCACCATCCTCGCTCAATATAGTCCCATTTACTTCCAGTGGACCAATTGTGCTTGAAACTTTACTTAGCTTGTAGAAACTAAAGAACTTTTTACTGTCCCCATTACAGTTCCTAGCCAAATCCAATTCTTTTGCTCTCTTTGCTGCTCTGATTTTCTGCTTCACAGCATCTCTAGATTTTTGATACGACCTTAGATTTACGATATTTGAAGCTTCCTTAAATACTCTAAATGCATCTTTCTTAGCCTTAATTGCTTTCATCACATCTGGTGTAAGCCATGCTGGCTTTCCTACCCTTCTTTTGCGCCTTTGCTTTTGGGGGACATGTCTAATCTGAATTTCCCTCAAGTAAGATTTGAACTTTTCCCACATTTCACAGGCATTTAAATCAAAGAATTCTTCTTCCCATTTTATGGCACTTAAAGCCTCTCTCATGCAGTCAAAGTCTGCCCTGTTAAAATTTGGAATCTTTGCCAAATTATCCTTGATTGTCCCTGCTACCTGTGCCTTGAATCTTACTATGTTATGGTCACTTCTTCCCAGAGTTTCTCCTACAGTCAAGTCTTGAACTAAATCACTTAAATCTGAGAAGACAAGGTCCAAGAATGAGCCCTGCCTGGTTGGTTCCGTTACAAACTGGTGTAAGAACAAGTCCTCTTCAAGGCATTTCCTAAACAGTTTACATGATGGGGAGCCAACACCAACATTTTCATATCCTTTTAGATTAAAGTCACCAAGAATAAGGCATTTCCTCTGAAAGTTTCTACTGATTTCCTCACAAATCACTTTATCGAGCTCCAGTTGCTGAGAATGTGGCAAGGTTCCTGATCGATACAAAGCTCCTATCCTCAGTTTATTGCTGTTGCCTTTTCCGACAGCAACATCAAGCCAAATGGACTCCACAGACACATTTTTTACCCCATCTGCTACTTTTTGAGAACTGTATAAGCTATTCACATACAGCATTACACCACCCCCTTTCACTGCTGGACCCCTATTGCATGAAAACATATTGTATCCCTGGATCTCATAGTCCTGCAAGTTATCCCCAAAATACCCCTCACTGACCCATGCCTCAGTAATGCAAACAAAATCTGGTTTCTCCTCAGCAACATAACACTTGAACTCATCAAATTTGGATCGAATGCTCTGAGCATTAAGCATCATACACTTAACAAAAGTTCCATGACCCTCTTTGGTTTTTTCATGTTGAGTAGCTCTATCATCTCTGGATGAGCTACCACTCTGCCCCCTTGATCTACTGCTACCCCTATTTGCTGACTGTGAGGTTCTATTGCCTATGCTGTCACTATTGGCATATCCCTGAGATGGCAATGCCAATTCTTCCCTCCCCACCCCATTATCTAGTTTCCCTGAAGGACATGTTCATATACTTTGCCTAACACTTGCACCCCCTTCTCGGAGAAGTGCAGGCCATCCCTCTGATAGAGGTCAGATGAGCCATAAAACCTGCACCACTTGTCAACAAAAGTCAAACCTAACTCATTGCAAAGCCTACCTACCCTGGCATTGGCTGCCAGTGCCCTAGAGCTCCACTCAGGGGAGACTCCAGCCCTAGGCAGAATAGCTGTCACAATAACTCTGCTATTGCTTTGCTTCAGGGTGGCCAGAAGGGCCCTGTAGTCCTGCATCAGCTCCTCACTCCTAGCAGGACCTATGTTGTTCACTCCTACCTGCACTATAACTGTACTACACTGGTTTTCACTGGTGGCCTGTGCGACCACTGGGACCAGGTCTCTAACCTTGGCACCAGGCCTGGTGATGCACCTCCTACCTTTCCGACCTTGACAGAATACCCTATCTAAATGCCGCACACGAGAGTCTCCTACGACTAGCACTTTCTCCTTGCTGCTATCACTATCCTGGGGGCAGTCCTCCAATGCCTGGAACCTATTGGATGTTACTACTCCTGCCTGTTGAGCTGCTTCACTAGGTTGCTTCCCACTCCTACCACCTACCACCTGCCACTCACTGCCCCCTTGCTTAGGCTCACGCCTCCAAATCCTCCACCCCCTGACTTTAAACCACTGCCCCTCCTGTGAGCTACAACTATAAATATTCTGTTCACTAGGAACACTTCTCTCTTCAGACCTCCCTGCCACCTCCACAGCAGGGGAAGCTACAGTTACCTGGTGGCCTGTGACCACCTGGGAATAGGATGCCCCTGCTACAGACTGCCCCTTACTTGCTGGCCTGCCCTGTGAAGCAAGGGAAGCTTTGAGCTTGTAAAGCTCTGCCTTAAGGGCCCTAACCTCATCCTCTAGTGCCTGCATCCTGGTAGTAACCATCCTAAAGGCTGCAGCGTATTCCTAGATTGAGATTGAAAAGTAACTTCCTGCAAAATGATTTACCAAATAACAGAGCAGAGCGAAATAACCGACAAAGCTTAGGTGTATGCTAGTTCCTAACTATGCAGCACTTACAAGGTAATCATTGTGCCGAAAGTTGACTGTGGTTTTAAAGAAAGAAGAAATCACTCGCTGAGTAACTGCCAAAAATGCAATAAATGGCTGAAAACATTGACACACTAGACAAAGACAGACAGAATGGACAAAAGGCGCTGGGCAGCGTCTCTAGTTATAAATATTATAATCTGCTTGCTAAAAAAGAAACTTATGAGATAAAACTATGCAAATATATGCACAGAAGTAATTGCTAAATACCTATCCACAGTTAAGCCTAGGATACCGCCCGGTTCTGCAACAACTTATCTGGAAAGCAGGAGCTCCACACCGACGTGTTTCCACCTTGACACCTGGCGGCGAAAAAATTGCTACAGTTGACACAGCCAACTGTAGCAATGCTACGGCGCAACTACAGCGCAACTACAGCGTGCTTGCGACGCCCACCTGACACACGGCGACTTTGGAGGAACGTCTGTATCCGGACGAGGTGTTTTCAGTAGACTGTATTTTGTCGCAGATGCATTGTGTTGTGTTACTTTCAGGGCGACATGTTCTCGTCTGTATGCTTCTGGAATATGAAGCATACTCCAAGTTTACGTCAGATCCATTCGTTATAGTTCAACGTCACTTTTGAACTCCACGAGTGTTTAATGTGCTGTGCTGTGCTGTGCTGTGCTGTGCTGTGCTGTGCTCTCTCTCTCTCTCTTCTCACCCTCTCACCCTCTCACCCTCTCACTGTTCTTCACAGCATCCATATTTCTTTGGCTGGCTGTAGACGGTTCACTTATTACCCTGGCCGGCTTGCATCACATATATTTCATGTTCATGCATACTGAGCTGAGAGAAATATCCGCTGGTGCCGTAGCAGTCCGACTGGTGCCGGCTCAGGTCGTTCCCCAGGTGGAATATTCTGTACAAGCTTGGAGCCCCTACCCATAAAAAGATATAGACAAGTTAGAGAGAGAGTGCAGCGCAAAGCAACTAGACTCATCGGCAGAATAGGTAACTTAGAATATGGAGAAAGGCTTGTGGCATTAGATATGTACTCACTCAAGTATAGGTGATTAAGGGGGCACATTATTGAAATGTACAAAATTGTTAAAGGACTAGATCAGGTCAATTTAAATGGCGCTCTTCAGTTTAGAGTATCACATAGGGGTCATCAATTCAGGTTAGACAAGTTGAGGTGTAGGACAGTTAAGCGACAACAGGTCTTCAGTCAAAGGGTTGTTGATCAGTGGAATGGGCTGCCTGCTGATGTTGTAGGGAGTTCCTCATTGAATGTATTTAAAAGTAGGGTGGATACATTATTTTAGGCAGGAAAATCTTGTTTTTGAGTTCTAATTTGTGATGGATCGGGTGAGATGTATGTTAAGTAAGTGTGCACAGCACAGACCCTTTAAGCAGGCATGGATGCAGTTTGAAAATTATTGATAAGGCATTCAATCCACATGTGTTAAGAGAGATCAGGGGAATAGGGCTGGAAAGCTAGGGTAGATAGGCATTGATAGGTGTGTGGGATATTGGAGGACTGGTTCTTCAGGATGTGGGATGGTTGGGGAGGGTCTTTTTACCAGGCTTATATTATCTTCCATTTACAGACTTAACTGGATGGGCCCTTGGGTCTCTTATTAAGCCTAAACGCTTTATAACTTTATATAGGGTGCACCTAGCAGTGGATTCAGCACCTTCCTTCGGGATGTGATACTGATGAGATTGTCTATGGTAGCACAATGGGAGTGTGTTATGCAATAGCAAGTGAATTGGTGCTAGGCAGGCTGCGATATATAGCTTCCTAGCAGCTTGAGATAAGGGATTGATTGGGGTGAGAGTATGTACATTTCTAGTACCTTTTCCAGATAGGCCTAACCCAGATGGGCCCCTGTGGCTCTTATTAAGCCTCAACACTATGACTTTATGACTTTATGACGTCCTCTCAGGCAAAGGTGCACCATCTCCCTCAATCGATATACTCGGATCAGATGGTCCTCTTGCACGTTCTGAACTGCTCTGACCTGCTCTGACCTGCTCTGGCCTGCCCTGGCCTGCTCTGGCCTGCTCTGGCCTGCTCTAACGTTAGCGTTATGGTGCCACATTGCAGTACCGAGGAGGAGGTGGTGTCCCGGGTCAACGGCACACAGTATGGCCTGTGCGCCTCGGTTTGGGGCCGATACTTGGCCACTATCCACCGGGTATCTGACCAGCTGCAGGAAAGTTCGCGGCGGGTTATGACCTAGAGCTGAGTCATGACCCAGCTGTCAGCTTTGACCAGCTTTGGTGATGACATGGGTCGTTTTAGCCCTAAGAGGATGCGGGCAACGGACTATTTGAGGCCTTGTCCCTGACCTCATGCCTCGGACTTGATGTTCATGACCTGTCCCTGACCTGGTGTGCCTGACATGTCCCTGGTCTGGTGTGGCTGACATGCTCCTGACCTGATGTCCCTGACCTGATGTCCCTGACCTGATGTCCCTGACCTGATGTCCCTGACCTGATGTCCCTGACCTGATGTCCCTGACCTGATGTCCCTGACCTCATGTCCCTGACCTCATTTCCCTGACCTCATTTCCCTGACCTCATTTCCCTGACCTCATTTCCCTGACCTCATTTCCCTGACCTCATTTCCCTGGCGTAATGTCCCTGACGTAATGTCCCTGACGTAATGTCCCTGACGTAATGTCCCTGACGTAATGTCCCCGACGTAATGTCCCCGACGTAATGTCCCTGACGTAATGTCCCTGACGTAATGTCCCTGACGTAATGTCCCTGACGTAATGTCCCCGACGTAATGTCCCCGACGTAATGTCCCCGACGTAATGTCCCGACGTATGCCGACGTAATGTCCCCTGACGTAATGTCCCTGACGTAATGTCCCTGACGTCATGTCCCTCTGACGTCACGTCCCTGACGTCATGTCCCTGACGTCATGTCCCTGACGTCATGTCCCTGACGTCATGTCCCTGACGTCATGTCCCTGACGTCATGTCCCTGACGTCATGTCCCTGACGTCATGTCCCTGACGTCATGTCCCTGACGTCATGTCCCTGACGTCGTGTCCCTGACGTCGTGTCCCTGACGTCGTGTCCCTGACGTCGTGTCCCTGACGTCGTGTCCCTGACGTCGTGTCCCTGACGTCGTGTCCCTGACGTCGTGTCCCTGACGTCGTGTCCCTGACGTCGTGTCCCTGACGTCGTGTCCCTGTGCGTCGACGTCGTGTCCTGACGTCGTGTCCGTCGTGTCCTGACGTCGTGTCCTGACGTCGTGTCCCTGACGTCGTGTCCATGACGTCGTCCATGACGTCGTGTCCATGATGACGTGTCCATGACGTCGTGTCGTGTCCTTGACGTCGTGTCCCTGACGTCGTGTCCCTGACGTCGTGCCCCTGACGTTCGTGCCCCTGACGTCGTGCCCCTGACGTCGTGCCCCTGACGTCGTGCCCCTGACGTCGTGCCCCTGACGTCGTGTCCCTGACGTCATGTCCCTGACGTCATGTCCCTGACGTCATGTCCCTGACCTCATGTCCCTGACCTCATGTCCCTGACCTCATGTCCCTGACCTCATGTCCCAGACCTCATGTCCCAGACCTCATATCCCTGACCTCATGTCCCCGACTTGATGCCATTGCACTGATGTGAAGCTATTCCTGGTATAGGCACACCTGGAATACAGTTCAACACCCCCCAAAAAAAACTACAATGCAAGTCCACTGCAGATGCTTGCAACGATATGTTTTTTGGAACATACTATATTTCAACTTCTCACTTTTCTTTGAATTTCTACTTCATTCTTTCTTGTTCTTTTCTTTCTTTCTTTCTTTCTTTCTTTTCTTTCACTCTGCGGTTTTTATCCTGTAGTTCCCTAACCCTGTGTGGAAGGAGCACGCAACTCCGTTACTTTTAGTAACTTCATTTTCATGCATGGTTCCAAAATTGTAATTTCGTGGCTATATCAGAGGCGGCTACAGGGGCAAATATTGGAAGGTACATCTTACGGACTTTTGGAAAACTTGCAACAGCACATGCATCTGAATATTTACAGTACAATGCTCTGATTTACAGATCTGATCGTTCATTTCTGATAATTGTGTGTGTGGGGGGGGGGGGGCACAATGCATGGAGGAAATTGGTGGTCCCAAATGGATCGGAGGCACGCTCCGTAGCGTCCCCATATTCAATGCTTCGATTATTTGGGGGAAAATTAAACGATTAGGAGCCAATCGCTCCCTCAAAAGTATCCAAACAGCACCAACGCTTCTGAGTGTTCATTTATCGTGAATGCGTTCTACAAAAACAACAGAGGTCAGCCCATCAACTGGTCTGGAAATTAAGCAGCATTGGATGACGGTAAACAGGGCGAAGCAGCAGAACAAATCGCTTGGAATGCACGTATGTTTGCTATGTAAATATCAGACCTATCTTAGCAAAGAACGGATGAATGCAGATGAATCCGTTCCATGGCTGGATGAATGCAGAGGTGAAAAAGCGTCCAGCTTGTCACCTACAGAATATCGAACACCACCAGGCTGTCACATGTTGATGGCTCATAGTAAGACCCCGTACGCATGTGTACGAGCGCGAAATATCGACGATGATGCTGAAGTGGAACAAAGAAGAGTGATTTAGTCTATATATGATCTTCAATTTCAATTAAATTACATCAAGCATGTCTGGTGCAAGGAACAATCAGACCATTGGGACAATGCAAAAAACTGATCATCATGCTCAAAAATTGAGGTGAGTACACTTTGCAGTTTCATCATGTGCACATGTTGACTTGCTTTATCTTCTGCACTGGAACATGCATACAAAACAAATATAAATAATTAATTATTATGTGAAATTACAACACATACTATACGCTAATCTTGCTTCTTTTGGGTGTATCCATAAATATATTGGTATTATTGTGGTGTAATGTGCTCACAATATCTTTTACAAAAATTTTACTCAGCAAAGGAAAACAACAGGTAAGGCTAGCTTTTATTGTGCAAATGTGCTCATTTTATTTCAGACAAAAATGGGCTATTATTTTATCTGAAAAAGGTAAGGCCCGGTTATGTTTCTTAACATTGTTATATTATTGAACACACAAATTGTGACTACATTGAAGAAACAATTTAAAAGGAGGTAGGGTAAACCAGGCTAGGCTATATTAGGTATCAAAAATTAATAGTACATTATTTTGCTTTCCAACTAAAAATAAGCATTTCTGATGGGAATTAGTGGTCACATCATCTTCAACATGCTGATAAACATGGCATTGAAACATGCTGTTCTCCAAATCCAATGACTCCTTGAAAATTAAATTTACCAATACAACTTGAATTCCCTTGTACTATAGCTCCAATATACAGGACAGAGTGTCATAGGTCATATTTTGTATTGGTTTCAAGTAATTTATAACACTTTTGGTCAATGCGACAAGTCATGCTTATGACAAAACATGGGCCCTGCTCCAAATAAATCAAACCCAAGGAAGTGACCAGATGAGTTTATTAAAATACCAAAGGCTCATATTGGTAGAAACAAAACATTTGTTTCATGATAAGGATTCCACAAGTCTGAGTGTGGCAAAATGCCTGAAATTATATGTTAGACTGATAAATATTGTGCATATAATACTGCACCAAACAGCTTTATATGGCTGGGTAATTGCACATGGTGTCATAGTATTTTGCTTGCACATGAACAAAACACCCTCAAGATTGCCATATTTTGCAGACATGATGTTGGTTAGTAGAAATACATTCAGTCCCACCTGCACCTCCTGCAGCAATGTGCCATGATTGCCACCGGCCCCCTTCTCCAAAGGCAGTGTTTTTCAGCCGGATAGGTAAACCGGCATGCTTTGCCTTTATATGCCTATTCAACGATCTTGACTGGCCATTAAATTTGCAACCAGGATAGCCACAACGCACCTTTTCTCGTGATGGTGGTGTCATATTAGCACTCACACCTTGGGCACTAACACCATATTAGGTAGATAAAACCAGCTTTGAAACAAACTGCGCCGGAAAACGGAACTGTTGCGTCGGATTCAATCTGACAGGACACTGTCCCGTCCCCGTCTGCCAAGATTGCCGAAAGTGACGTCTGGTAACGGTTGAGAGCATGGACGATTGCTACAAAAGTATTTGTGATAGATGAAATCCGAAGGAACTGTAAGCATCACAAAGAGTGGGGCTATCCGCCATGCAACTTTCTCCGCAAAATGTCATTCGACAGTGGTGTGGAGAAAGTGGAAACCGGAGCCATTTTCACGGACTGAAACACGTGCAGCCCGTGTCACGGTGACTGCGCCCGCACACTCTGCAGCCACTGATCGTCAATTGTAAAATTATAGCCGGTACATGGGGCCATGATGTGAAAGTGACGGCAAGTTGCCAAGTTTAGCCATTTCCGAGAACCAGACCCAATCGTGAAAAACGCTCAAAAACGTCGCTTCCGCTTTCCACACCCTCCTCGCGTGCGCGTGGCGCGTGACTCGGAAACGGTTGCCACGGCGATGTTGACAATTGTCGTGGCAACACTGAGGTGCTAGTTTGGTGTCGATCGGTCCATTGGTTGTCGAGATATGGCGGTCTGAATCGGGTCGATGGGGAGCGCTAAAATTGGTGATTTTCCGAACGCAAAATCTCAGTTTTACATGCTGTTCCTATGGGCGACCGGTCATTCACCGGACACCCGTTCTCTCAGGACCCCTGTAACGCGTACGCGGAACACGTTGACCCGACCGCAATGAAATTGTGCCCGACGGATAGCCAACATTTGGGGCTTTCACGTGATGTCAGCCATATATCGTTACCTGTGATGTGAGCCGTGCCACACGCCACAAACTGCGCCGGAAAACGGAACTGTTGCGTCGGGCTCAATCTCTTGACGGGGACGGGACAATTCGTAGGTGACAGGCTTATCACGGCAACGTTAAAACCTATGGACTTTACCACGAGTGGTAGAGTTTTGTTTCAGCCCCCCCCCCTGTCCCCTCGATCATAGCTACTAAATTGTTTCGGTACGCTTCTGATACATTTACTGAAACAAGATGAGTACGTATATGTCTGGGTGGTTAGGAAATACAAATTGACTGGGTATGTTAAGAGGAAAAACGGCCTGATAATAAATACAATCCATACTCAATGATAATACGGTACCGTAAGTTGGCACCATAACCAGATATATTTTTCAAATATTTGTCACCCACGCTCGTGGCCGAGTAGCCGGATTTTTTAACCTCTGGATGAATGGATGAATGTTGGAACATATCAGACTAAAATTGTGGAAAAAAACACTGGAGTGGCCGTTGAGGTGTTTGTATCGCTTGCTGATTGTGGTGTTTTTAAATAATGTTATTCAGAAAAGCTTTTTTTCAGGCACTATTGAAATGCCTTCACCTCTCGCGGATATAACGAGATCCTATTATAGCTAGAGTGCATACGTTTTCAGGACAGATGGGTATGGCGGTATGCTCTATTGTATGCAAATTTCATGACTTGGTCAATATCTTCAAGGTCAAATGAGGTCACATATGTCATATTTAGCGTGTTTTGTGTGGCTTCGCTTTACATGGTTATGGATCGCTGCGATTGTGCTTAAATGTTCCAAATTTGGCACCAATGATGTTTTGGACATAACTAATGATGTAATACAGATGATAGATTCGGAATTTGACCCCAGATCACCTATATAACAGCACTTTATCGGATCAGTTACCGGTTCCAGTTACCGGAACCGGGCTGCCCGCCGGCCCGGTGGGCGGCCCGGCGCAATCGGCTTCACGAAGAAAGTGTTGAAGTACATGAATAAAATATGAAAACCCTTAGGTTCACAATGACAAAAACGGAAGTTTTCAATAGGGAGTAACATGCAAAATTACATAAATCGCATGACTGTCATTTGCGTTTATGACAAACTTCCAGTTGAACAAGTTTGGTTCCATTGACCTGTCATGAACTTGACCTCGGTGACCTAGCATGATCTTGAAGCAATATAGCATAACAGTATACATCAAACAAGTCGCAAGTATTGCCGTGAACACTTCCATTTCGCCGATATACGGGAAGAGCATCAGCGCCGATTTGTGGTCTGACGGTACGAAATGTTTTGACTTTGACGGCCTCTAACTCGAAAAAAAAATAGACCGATTTTAGTTTGTCTTATTTTAAGCGACGCGCCAGTCATTTCTACGCTGGTACTAAAAACATGGCGCATATCGACCGGTAAAATCGGGAGTTATTTACGAAAAATTGGAGCCGTGGGCGGATTCCCCCCCCCCCCCCCTCCAGTGCGCGTGATAAAGGGTGAGGGGAAACCGGTGGTTTCGTTCACAAGACAATCGTAGAAAGCCCTCAAAAATAACAAAATGTCTAGATATTACACCAGTAAAAACTCACTTAAAATATTGACTCAAAATATTCCACATCTGCCACCACTGACCACAGGATATCCATGCCTCCTACCCCATGGGATCAATTTCATACCTCAAGAGATCCACAACCCCCTACCCTAAGGGATCAATTCCCACCTCATGAGATCCATACCCCTACCCCATAGCAGCAATTCCCTACCTCAGGCATGGCAGACATGGCACAGACATGGCTGAAGAGGTGAAAAAGGCCATCTTCGACTGCTTTAGGGATCAATAATTCATCTTGATGCTACGGGAAACAGTTATGGCGCCAATCATTAGAGATGCAGTGAAACAAGCGGTGGCAGAAGCTGTCGCGGACAAAAACAATATGATTGAGAAACTGAAGGTGGAACTATCCGAGGTGGGTGAACAGCTCGAACAGTACTCCAGGCGCAACTGCCTGGACATTGCTGGTGTCCCCGAAAGTCTCGGAGAGGACATAAACAACCTAGTTATTGAGGTGGCTAGGGGAGCTGGTATCACCTTGACGGACAATGACATTGATGCTAGCCATCGGGTCGGACGTCCCCGAGAAGGGAAAACACGCAAAATTATAGTCCGACTGAACTCGTATAAAAAAACGCCAGGAAGTTCTTCAGGCAAGGAAGCGGCTGCGATCCGACAGAGCCTGTGCTATTTACATTTCAGAAAACCTAACTAGGAAGAATGCCGAAACGATGTACCACGCACGCCAGCTGAAACAGCGAGGGATAATCGTGGCAGCTTGGACGGACAATGGAAAAATGAAAATACGAGAATGCGAAAATGGGTCGACAAGAGTCATCCGATGCCTATCCTTCCCTGCCCAGATGGGGTGAGAGTCGATCGTACGACGACACGTCCGACTGAGTCCGCCGCTGCTGATCACGTCCCCACCCAGAGGATTTCGGCCGAGTCCACCTCTGCTGACCGCGCTCCCGCCAGCGGCGCTGAATTCCAGACCAGGAGGGGCAGGAGCGGCAGAGGCGGAGCTACCCAGCGCCAGTGAGGGTTACACCGTGGGTGATGTGAAGCATGGGCGGTGGCTCCTTCACTGGGCGCCAGTCTGTGGGATCGGGGCGTTGCCGCCGACCACCGTGCACATGCGCCTGCCGGTGACTTGAGCTGAGTACCAGTTCTTGCGTGCTAATCCCACGGTGAGTAACTGTCTGGGCGCTGTCGGAGGCATGTTCTCGCATCTGGGCATAACCAGTTGCATAGCATGACCATAAGGCTGGACCATACGTGCGTTTTTAGCGACATGCATGGTGTGAGTCTCGTATATATCTTGCTTCTGCTACACCAAATTCAAACACCCACTAATCCCCAAAATACTCTACATACATAAAAATCTAAACATCCAACAACGCCCACTACTTCTCTGGATCCCAAGGCACACAAACATACCTGGTAATGAGCACGCAGACACAGAAGCAAGCCAAGCCACAACACTACAGCAAACCACGCAATGCCCTTACTCACAATCAGACTACTACCCCACAATACGCCACGCCCTCAACAAACACATACAACAAACCTGGGAAGCAACAATAACACAACTCCACGAAATACACCCCAAACACGAACAATGGCACTCCATCAATCAACACACCAGATTCAAAGAACGTACACTAACACGAATACGAACAGGACACACAGCACTTACACATTCATGCCTCCTCCTACGACAACAGCGACCACAATGCACAACATGTCACCGAACACTTACAAATCAAACACATTCTCATCTACTGCACCAAATACAACCACCGAAGACAACATATCACTAACTACTGCGCCACACACAACATTCCACTAAACCTCACTACTCTTCTCAACGACGAACATCCAGCACTACACGAACATGTCTTCCACTTTCTCGCTATCACACGCATACTCGATCAACTGTGATAAAAAGAAAAAAAGGAAAACAAAGGATCGGGGGGAAAAAAAGAAAGAAAAAAAAGTTATGTTACAAAAGGGACAAAAATGAACAAAATACCCAAACACGAAAAGGAAAGGAATATATGACACTTTAAAAAAAGAGAAGAAAACTATACCCCAAAACTGAATGCGTTTTTTGCAATGTTAACCAGCTATGGCGATGACCCCCCCCCCCACTGCACCCCATACACCAACTTGGCACCGTCCGGACTGGCAACTCTTCTCAACCATATCATATTCGGCCTTCGACCAGGTCTACTGTACCTCTGCTCAACTCAGCTCTACTCAGCTCACTCCAAACTTCAAGACGCCTACAAATCTACTTCGGCACAGCTCAACAAATCAATCCCCTCTTCCACCCTCCGACTAAGCCTCCTACCATACTCTTCACCAGTGGCGCAACCAGGATTTCAGTTCGGGGGGGGGGGGGCAGGGTTGGAGAGCGGGCCCCCTCGCAAGCGGCCCCACCCCCCTCATGTTTTTAAAAGTCTGCGGAAACCATGCACTTACTTTTGAGCGGGCCCCTATGTTTGTAAAACTTCGCAGAAATAAAAGCACTTTTCCTTTATCAGGGGCCCCGGTTCGAGGCGGTCCCTGGTTAAAACGGGCCCCCAGATTTTCAGTTGGTTCAAAGGGCCCCTGATTCGAGCCACAGATCCGCTTCGCGGGCCCCTAGCCAGGGCTCTGAGTAGGGTGGCCCACTCGGAGCCAGGGGCCCGCTTCGCGGGCCCCTGGCTCGGAGCGGACCCCAAAAAAATTTCGGGGGGGCCATGGCCCCTTGGCCCCCTCCCCCCTGGTTGCGCTACTGCTCTTCACCCCTTCTTACCTCCTAATACTAACACAACGACCAAACACACGGAAACAGCCGACATCACCACACGGTGGCAGGCTGGCCAAATTCAACACACACACACACACACACACACACACACACACACACACACACACACACACACACACACACAAATATTCCCAAACTTGCTCCATTATGTGCACTGACTTGTGTCGTGATGTTCACGAGCTACGCCTAACCCTCGTATATTAAGGGAGGAAAATGTTGAAAGTGCGCTGCCCACCACCGCTGTTCTTAGGGTATGCACCATTGTCTCATTACTGTGTCTGCACCTGTCTCCACCATCTGGTTTTACTGAGTCTTGTTTTCACATAGTAACATTAAAAAGCTCTTGAACCAACCCATACTAAATTCACATCGTTCACGGCGTGTGGCACGAAATCACGTACACGGGCACCCCGAATATAAAATGGGGACTCGTGGCACCGGTGCCAAGAGAAATGTACTCATTGATCTCTGGAATCAAACACATGATCTCAGGATACTCCTCATTATATCTGGTATTGAGACTAACCCCGGTCCTCCATTCGTCGATCGAGCACGAATAAAAATAAGCCACATAAACATAAACAGCATCACGGCCCCTGCAAGACTTGATGAGGTCGCACAATTTACAACTCAAAAGAGTGCAGATATATTATTATTAACTGAGACAAAACTAAGCATCCAGGTCCACCCAAGTTCGTACAGATTATACAAATTCCATGATCCACTGACGAGGCACAGGACTCGCCAGGCAGGTGGGGTTGCAATCTATTTAAGCACGGCACTCGCAGTCAAAAGACTCAACCACATAGAACTTGATGTGGAATGAATATGGCGTCTGGTGAAAATTAAAGATGCATCGATCATAATATGCTGCACATATCTCCCACCGAATCTGTCATCAGGCGAATATAAGTCATTTATTGACAAATTTAATGATAGCATGTCCTTAGCCCTGATGTCGAATCCATCAATTATCCTTGTTATGGGCGACTTTAATTCTGGCAATATTTTCTTGAACCAGTCGTACGCCAAGGGAAGGGTTACCCCATTTGACTTAGATATTCTGGAAACAATTAACACGCTGCAACTTTTCCAACTTATAGACGAACCGACAAGAATCGCGAACGAAGTAGAACATCTTAGAGACTTAACCATTACTTCAAACAAAGAAATGGTTTCTGAATGTGGAATCTTGCCTCCTTTCTCAAATATTGACCATTACCTTATATTTGCAACTTTAAGTATCACCAAGTCGACCAAGCAAATCTATAATAGGAAAATATGTGACTTTGATAAGCTAGACAGCGACAAAATCATCACATTCCTCCAAAATGTAGACTGAGAACATGTTTTAGGAAAAGACGTTGATGAAGCCGCAAAAATGTTTTCTGATATTATTCAATCCGCAAAAGAAGCTATGCCCACAAAAATCATCAAAATCAACGGGGCAACCAAACCTTGGGTAAATTCTGAGCTGAAGAGAAATATCAGAAAACGAGCCCGATTATTTAGAAGTGCCAAAAGGATACACACATGGTCTAGTTGGAATAATTGGAAAGATCAACGGAACAGAGTCACCGAACTTAACAAATCACTAAAAAATAGTTACATTAGCACGCGCCCTGGAGGGCCTCTGAGAATTACGCGCACTGGAGGGGGCGGGGGGCGGATTCCGCCCCCCCCCCATAAGATCTCGGCTCCTAGTAAAGCTGGAGGAACGAAATTTGCAGGGTGGATGGGCACGGTAGTAAACTCTATTGCGTGCAATTTTCGTGACCTTAGGTCAATATCTTCAAGGTCAAATGAGGTCAGATTGGCAAAATTTTCCGGTTTTGCGTGGCTTGGCTTGTCATCGTTATGGATCGCTGTGATTGTGTTTAAATGCTCAAAAACGGGCATCAATGATGTTTTGGACATTACTAATGATGCAATGCAGATGCTAGACCCAAGATTTGACCTCAGGTCACCTATATAGCACTACTTTATCAGGTCAGTTACCTGTTCCAGTTACCGGAACCGGCCGCCCGCCCGACTGCTCCGTCGGGCAGCTCGGAGCAATCGGCTTCGTGAAGAAGGGAGTGAAGTACATGAATAAAGTATGGAAACGCAATGACAAACAGTACAAATGACAACCAGTAGTGCATTTATGGCAACATTCCAGTTGATCAAGTTTGGTTCCATTAACCTGTCATGAACTTGACCTGACTTGACCTTGGTGACCTAACATGACCTTGAAACTATACAGCATATCAATATGCATCAAACAAGTCGCTAGTGTTGCCTAGAACACTTCCCTTTTGTCAGTATACTGGAAGCGCATCAGCGCCGATTTTTGTGGTCTGGAGCTATAACATTTTTTTTATTTTAGCGGCTCCTAACTTGAAAAAAAAAATTTCGGCCGATTTTCATTTTTCTTACTTTAAACGACGTGCCGTTCATTTCTAAGCAGGTACACCGAAAATCGCGTATATCCACCGGTAAAATCTGCAGTTATTTGCGAAAAACCGGATGCGTGGGCGGATTTCGCCCCCCCCCCCTCCAGTGCGCGTGTTAAGAGCCAGGTTAGGAAACTAGGATAATGCAAACATAGCCCTCGAAAATATCATCAAATTCTAAAGGGGATAATTGGTACCACGATGTCCCAAATCATACCACGCCTAGATGGTCCAAATGGTGCAATTATTGATGATGCAGAGAAGGCAACACTCTTGAACGCGCATTTTGCGGAACAATCCCAATCACCTAACAACTTGCAACTACACTCTATGGACGCACAATATAATCATAGCTTTCCAAGTTTGGCAGAAATGCAAGTCACTGAAGATGAAGTTCTTCAGCAGCTCAACCATCTTAATCCAAATAAATCAACAGGACCTGACGAAATACCTCCCATGCTGCTTAAATTAATTGCTATTCTTATATACGAACCCCTTACTAAATTATTTAACAAATCCTTACCACTCGGAGTTTTCCCCAAGGAACGGAAACAAGCTAATGTATCGCCCATATTAAAAAGAAAGGGGCATGCTCTGATCCCACATATTATAGGCCAATTAGCCTCTTATCGTGTCTGTCCAAAATTCTAGAAAAGTTAGTTTTTTAAACGAATTTATTCACATAACGGAAAATAATATACTCTCTGAGAAACAAAGTAGTTACCTATCATGGGACCCAACTACAGTTGCTCTACTTGACCCATACACTATATTGTTTAATACAACGAAGAATGGCTCTTAGATGCTCCTGGGTTTTAGACATTGCGTGAAAGATACGACCTTCAATAACCAGGAGGTCTGAGTTGACATTAAAGAACGTTAAGGTTGTTTTAGGGCCATCGTCGACTCTGACGATGGCCCTGGCAAAACGTTCGTTTAATGTATGCTCTACTTTACACATATACACTATATTCATCTTTAGATCGAAATCTTGACGTTACATGTAAATATTTCGATATACAAAAATATTTTGATTCTATATGGCATGCAGTACTTATTTTTAAGCGCAAAAATAATTGTGGGATTACCGGTACTGCTTTAAATTGGCTACAATCATACCAATCATACTTAGAAAATAGAGAACAGCGTGTAAGGGTAGGAAACAGCCTATCATCACCAATTACCATAAATGCGGGCTACCCACAAGGTTTTGTTTTGGGACCCCTTTTGGCATTAATATATTTAAATGACTTGGCGGACATGATTACAAATGAAATATGTTTTTTCGCTGATGACACGTCGCTTTGCTCTTCGAACACCCAAGGCTCACTAGAAGCACAACAATCAATTCAAAAAGATCTTGATATTATACACGAATTTGGAACAAAATGGGGCATACAATTTAACGCGGCAAAAACGATCCAACAAACTTTCACATGTAAGAGAAACAGTAAACCCCTAAATCTCAGAATGGGAAGCCTGCGATTACCAAACTTAGAAAATCATAAACACCTCGGCCTAACATTTTCTTCTGAATTGCGTTTCCATAGTCACATAAACGACATTATCCTAAAGGTCAATTGTGCACTAAGCCCTCTTTATCCTATTGCAAGTAAGATTTCAAAGCAAATTCTTTTAAACTTGTACAAAATTTACATTTGGCCTTTGTTTGACTACGCAGATACCATATACGACGGGCATATAACAATATCGGATGCACTCAGACTTGAAAAAAAAACAGCCAGATTAATCACAGGTGCACTATATAGAACATCAGGAAAAATTAGGTCGGAATTGGGATTGGATGAGCTTAAAACACGGCGAAAAATTCATAAACTTCTTTTGTTTCACAAAATCAAGCACGCAGGTATGAGTCTCCCAAATTATATAAAAACTAGTTACTGAACCACGGCAGACCATTACAGGAAGGCGCCTGAGAAATTCAACTACACTAACAGTCCCGCGAAATATAATCGCCTCGTTCCAAAAATTGTTTTTCCTGGCCACAGCAAAGGTGTGGAATAATCTTCCTGAAAATTTAAGGCACGAATCAAACATCAATAAATTCAAGAGTTCAATTATGGGTCGTACAGGTGCCACGATACCACCTCAATATTATTCGCTAGGAACAAAGTAGGCAACACGCTGCATGCAAGATTTAGAATGGCCTCACTCAACTAAACGCAGACGTATTTGTCATCAATCCTCTGCATGACCCATCATGCCCATGTGGCCACTTTAAACAAGATACAATTTACTTCATATTTCACTGTTCTCTTTATGCTCACCATATAAATATTCTATTCACCAAACTCCGAGTCACAACAAATATGTTTACTAATTTAACTGAAAAGGAGATCTCGCAAGCACTTATTTTTGGATATGGTCTCAGAAAGAACCTTGAGCCGTGTATTGCATTAACATTTCAGCCGTTTCTTATCAACACAAAACGCTTTAACACAACAAACTAACCTTCAGAACTAACCAGGTGCGACCGGGTGCAGGCATAGTGTTGGGTACCACTCAGATGAGCGCATGCTTTGTGTGGCGATGGGGCGTGCTGGCGGGGGCAGGTAGCGATTGTCGCACCGTGTCGGTGGTCAAGCGTTTTATTGGTTAAAGACGCTGTTGCGAGAGGCACCTATATTTAAGACCAGCTTGGTCTTTTGTGCAATTGCAAAATTACCCATCTTGTATGCGTGTTGTGATGTGTTAAATAAATAAACAAACAAAATAAACAAACCTCAGGGATCCATACCCCCTACACCATGTGACCAATTCCCTACCTCAGAGGATTCATGCACCTGCCTCAGGGAATCAGTACCCTACCCGAGGTGCTTACCCCTATCTCAGGAGATCCAAATACCGACTAATTTGTCGACCAGAGGCACGTGCGTTCTGTACATTTTGAATGAAGTGCGGGGGCACAATCCGGTCACCATGCAGTGAAATTGCTTGCAGTGCTGCTCCGTATGTGTAAGTATGTGTGTAGCTCAGTGTGTGCATGGGGGGCCTGCCCCAGAATTATCATGCTAAGCTATGCCGTAGTATTGTTTTCAGAATGCGACCGATTTATTCCGTAAGGGACACAATCACGTCAGAATCATATTTACATGATGTAATGAGAGTGCCTCCACTCCCGGAATGCATTGCCATTGGATTAGTTTCCTCAGTCATCACTGCATTTGTAGGTCCGAAGACATTTGGAATAGGTTTGGACAGTAGGATATTTCTGGTCGGCTGTACCTTACGACTGTCCTGTTGTTCAGGCAGCCATCTCGCAGCATTTAGTGTGTCCACTGCAGCTACGCCATGCACCCGAGCCCGGGCAGGGGCGCAACGAGGTCTTTTGCAGGGGAGGGCGTCAACGGCAATACGTGAAAGAATGAAAAGCAATCACTGCAGAACGTGCCAGTCAGTGGTTCGAACAATCACTGGAGAACGTGCCAGTCAGTAGTCCGAACAATCACTGGAGGACGTGCCAGTCGGTAGTCCGAACAACCACTGGAGAACGTGCCAGTCAGTAGTCCGAACAGTCACTGGAGAACGTGCCAGTCCGTGGTCCGAACAGTCACTGGAGAGCGTGTCAGTCCGTAGTCCGAACAATCACTGCAGAACGTGCTAGTCAGTAGTCTGAACAATCACTGGAGAACGTGCTAGTCAGTAGTCCGAACAGTCACTGGAGACGTGCAAGCCAGTAGTCCGAACTTGGACACAAAAAATCAAAAAGTGTATTATTACCGGGAGTGATTGAGCTGCCTCACCTGGCAGCGCTGGTGGGGCGTGGGGAGGGGGGCATCTAGTTGTGCGCTGACCTGACCTCGTGACCCGCCTCTCCACAGGTGGGCACGGTGTGGAACAACAACAACTGCTGGCTGGTGCGCAGCCTGGACATGCTCTTCAGCGGTGTTAAACAGTCGGGGATAGGCTCAGAGTCCACCCGCAGGAGTTTCGAGTTCTACACCAACTGGAAAACCGTCTGTGTCAAGTACTGATGCAGCTCTGCTTCAATCTGCCGACACTACCGGCAGTCCACTGACACTCTACCGACACTCTACCGACACTCTACCGACACTCTACCGACACTCTACCGACACTCTACCGACACTCTACCGACACTCTACCGACACTCTACCGACAGTCTACCGACAGTCTACCGACAGTCTACCGACAGCCTATCGAAACTCTACCGACACTCTACCGACACTCTACCGACACTCTACCGACACCCTACCGACACTCTACCGACACTCTACCGACACTCTACCGACACCCTACCGACACTCTACCGACACTCTACCGACACCCTACCGACAGCCTACCGACAGCCTACCGACAGTCTACCGACAGTCTACCGACAGTCTACTGATAATCCACGGATACCCCACCGATACTCTGCCGACGCCCTACCGGCGATGTACCAAGAATCTACAATTATTATCCGGCCAATTTTGTTGGGCTACTCGTTCGGTCCTGCAACAGAAGATGCTTTTTCTTCCTTTTTCCGGTTGCCGATGGCTTATATTGCCAGCCAGTCTGATGGGGAAAGCTACCGTGCCGGCTATTCTATGTCCAAAGAATGGAAAGCTATGGTAGCAGAAAAGGAGCGACAGCCAATCTGGTTCAGAGGTGACCGGTTTCAGCAAACTGGTGGCGGAGGGGGGGGGGGGGAGCACAGCACACCCGCCAAAAGTAGGTCAGCTCAGGGTATCGCAGGCGATGGCAGCAACGCAACCGAGCAGGGGCAAGTGCCGTCAGCGCCCGACAAACACCCGGTCTGATCACCCTTGGCGGGGTCCGAGCTATGCTTCCAGCACGTGACGGAGCAAGGCCACATTCTAAGCACCTTCAATTATATTTACCATAGACAACGCAGAAGACAAGCCTGAACGTGCGAGAAATAACCAGAGGAACGCGTTCTCCTCGGAACTGGGATAACTGCAGGTGTCCAGCCAAATGGGACAAGCATGGCTCGGGCCAGCTTTTGCTGCACCTTCTGCTGCTCTCGTGCCCGGCAGAAATCGGCTCAAGTCGTCCGAGCCGACAGAGAGCAACAGATGACAAGCTCAACCGTCACGTCTGAATGGTTGCATGACTGAGAATGAGTTGGGACTGTTGGTTACGTCCGCACGTCTGGACGAGGAGCCACGCTCCTCGAAGTCCGGAAGCCCTGCTCCGGAATCTAGCGGTCTAGTTATTTCGCGAGCATATTTGTCTGGGAAACTGAGAAGTTTTCTATTCCCCGCTAGGAAGCTCAGTTTCCCTGTGGAAGCTGAAAACACTTTCCCAGTGGAGAAACTGAAGCTGATGCCCTTGCAAGTAGCGTCTAATTATGCGTACAAAACACGGCATGCGCTTGATGAAACTTCAGTGTGTAGTAGTGCCAGCTCATTAGTTACTTAGCTACTAGTTATCTTACACTTCAAATAGTTATAAATTGCTAAGGTCTAAACCGCTTTCCAGTGATTCTCACGGTGGGATTTGCTCAAATGTACTAATCTTGATATGGTGGTCGGATTTTATACGACCACCGCTTCACATCAACACGGGTGAATTGTGAAGTGAAATGGTTTCGTGTGAACGTCGCCTGACAGCGCATGCGCACAGCCGTCGTCGGCGGCACCGGTTATATCTCATGCTGTGCTTGTTTTCTTTGGGGGGGAGAGTGATTTTTTTAGGCGTGCCGGACCATGAAGGTCATTTGCGCCGCCTTTTTTTTCTTTGGGTGGCTCGCGACTCACTGTATGCACGATCACGGCCAATGGCACCGCCTACACTGTTCTGCCGGTGGGCCTCAGCATCACGGGCAATGGCGCCGCCCACACTGTTTCGCCCGTGGGCCTCGGCACTGTGAAGTGCCGAGGGGAGAGTGTTGCACCCGGGGACCTTGGTATCAAGGGTTCGACTCTCTAACCACTCGGCCACCGCCGTCCCTCGCACTGCGGTCTGTTGACTGGGATTGGCCTGGGTATTTGTGCAATACACACACGTACAGCTGGATGTTGTGTTCTGGCATGGTGAACCACGTGCAGTCGAAGGGGCGGCGTCGAGGCCGTGGGCCCCAGCGAAGCAAAAGGTCAGCAGACTGCCGCATACCATGGAAAGGTTAGGTTAGGTTATTGGTTTGTACGACACGTCGACTGTTGAGTCATGTTGCGTCTCCAATCTCTCACGCCGATTGGTCGCGGGCGAAGAGTAGCGACAGGTGAGACTCGAACCCACAACCTTTCGATTGTGAGACGAGCATCTTACCTCTAGACCACTCGTCCCCTCATACCATGGAAAAGCACCTACCTGTCACAACATATGTTCCGGAGCTGGTAAAACCTTACGATGTAATTTCGCACTTTTGTTTTTTTTAGCTTACCACTAAGAGATGAGAGTGTACTGGCATTGGGAAACGTGATCTGGTGGTTTCTTTTGGTTCTAAGGATATTTTTGTGACATACTAAAGACTGTCACGTATGTCACACCAGCCACCCGCCAGTTCTTCCAACTTCTGTAGATCGGTTAGAATAAGGGTGAAAATTGGCATTTTTGTGTCACCGACGAAATTTCAAGTGGTCGACTTTGTGACAAATTACTATTTGCACATAATTAGTATAATTAGACGAGTGGCTTTTGCAGACTACAACATAGCAAGGTGTTGTAAAGCGTTTTGTATGATCTGCTTTGATTTAAGACTTAACCCTATTTCAATTGGAGGGGTGGGTGGCGGATTCCTGTATTCTTTTCGGCCTGTCGTTCCATAACATGACAAAAACGAGAAACTCGGAGACTTTTCCCAACTTTCGTTTTCTACTTCATGCCAAAAACCTTAGTTTCATAACTATATCGGACGTGGCTTCAGTAGCGAATACTGGGAAGCACCTGACCTTTTTATCTCGAAAAAGTGGAAACATCACATGCGTATGAATATTTTCATCGTGTTGCCTGTCAGGGGGCTATAATTTCTAACTCAACTGCCCATACTAACTTGCGTACCTACAGAAACCCTTATCTTGAGCTTTACCATGTCAGGAGCGGTCACGGGGATGAACAAATCACCAACATGTCATAGATTTGTTTCTTTTCAAAACGTCATTATTTACGCCACCGTCGGAAAGTTGGGAGCGTGGCGTGAATTCGCGACAAACGGTAATAATGCATTGGAAGCAGTGGCGGAGCAAGACGACTCTCAATGGCGGATCCAGGAGGTCACAAGGTATATTCAGTACATTCCCAATTCAGATCGCTACAAATAGTGGCGCAATGAGGGTGGCACTTTGCCAGTGGCGGATCAAGGAGGGGAAGGGTGGCACTTTGCCAGTGGCGGATCAAGGAGGGGAAGGATGACACTTTGGCAGTGGCGGATCAAGGAGGGGAAGGGTGAATTCAGGATACAAAATGATCATAAATTGCACGTGATGGCGGAGCCACGAGACTTCCCTGTGGCTAATGATTGTAACATTCCCACTCAGGCCCTTGGGATACTCCCTAGCATAATTCCCTGGCCACGCCACCGGTTAAAAAAAACTCACGATAAGTTAAGTGATATTGCGAAGGAGTGCAGTAATCTGGTGACCGGCGGCTGAGGGGTGAGATGAAAGAATACTTGTATTGACCAATGGCGGTCCATCAGTTACCAGAGTGCCGTGATTACTTTGGTATTTGTGTGAATTTATATTTTATATATATACATATTTATATATATATACATATATACATATATACATATATACATATATACATATATACATATATACATACATATATACATATATACATATATACATATATGCATATATACTATATATACATATATACATATATACATATATACATATATACATATATACATATATACATATATACATATATACATATATACATATATACATATATACATATATACATATATACATATATACATATATACATATATACATATATACATATATACATATATACATATATACATATATACATATATACATATATACTATATACATATATACATATACACATATATACATATATACATATATACATATATACATATATACATATATACATATATACATGTATACATATATACATATATACATGTATACATGTATACATGTATACATGTATACGACTGATGGTGCAATGGTGCAATTTATATATGTATTTTGAAGAGAGTGATTCAGACTGAAGTAAAGCTGTACTTCACTCAATGTACATCTGAATGATATGGAGAAAATATTGACATTAGGTGAGAATGACAGCATAATAACATTTGTAGCACTGACTGCGATGGACCAGACACAAATAAAACATGATATACACACCAATCATTATGCTTTTAGCTGCACCACTGGTTGTTTTGCATCTGCATGTATGGACACCAAATGGTGCTTTGGATCATTAGGAATAGTTTCTGCCCCTCCATGCACAATACTACCGGTGCAAAATACAAACATAGCCCCAAATTGCTTCGATCAATAGTCGGTTTTACAGCGGAAATTTGCTCGTGTTTAGTATAGCTAGTATAATAACTTTATAGATGGTATAAAAGTTAGCAGCTAGCATAACGCCAAATGCGTTTACTTTTACGGTCATTTTGTGTTAATTATTGTAAAGTAGTGGTCCGTTATTGGGCGTATGAACTGATATTGTGCATAAGAATACATTTTCATTTCATATAACTTTGATTTGAAGATTTACATTTTTTGGTTCTAAAAACTGACATGTTCAGTCCGTTCCTCTTCCTCCAGGGTTGCCACCGTGGTACGACCGTGCCAGTTCTGGTACGCTTTCGACAAATCTGGTACGCATGTAAGATATCGGTTTCCGGCAGAGCGCCTGCTGAAGTCAGGGGCACGCATTTTGTGCATGCTTTTTTCAAATTAATTCAACGACTGTGGATGGTTTGAATCGGCGTTTCACGACACATAATTGATAAAAACCTCACCTTTCTTTCTTTATTGGTTTATGGTGTTCCGTTCAGTAATTGTCCTGGTGTGAAACGAAGGCATTCCCGACAAGAAATTCCATACATAAAAAATGGTCGGACAACTGGCAAGTGGTAGCATAACGTAGCAAGTCGATCAGACGGTATAGCATCGTCGCCAACAGGGCTGGAAACCTCTCACGAAGGGAGTGGGTCCAGGTCCTTGTTTTCAACACATTTTCAGATTGAATCCAACCCGCCCTTCTTGGAAAAAAATGCATTGGAAACCATTTTGAACTATTTGGATTTTCCTAGTGGTTTTAATGGTCCCTAATGGTCTGAATGCTTCCCGATGGAATTGGTTCCAATGGTCCCAATAGTATTCTGGCCAGACCAATCTGAGTTTCCATTCGGAACCTGGTGGTTGAACGTCGTTTTCCTTGTGGCATAATATCCCAAATGGTATTAACGGCCGTCTTACTAGACATGTATGGATTGACGTGAATAATTACGATGCATTTTTCAAATGCATGGGGTCTACGCGCTAGCGGATCTAAAGGGTAGGGACACGGAGGCCATGCCCTCTCCCCACTCTCCAAGGGCGGCGTGAAGGGGACCAAACTATCTCACCGCCCCCAAAACGGGACTGTAAAATGAACTCAAAATATCGATTTAATGATACACACAAGGGCATATTTTAAGAAGTTTTCCTTAGGGGGAAGATGGCCACAAAATACACACCAAAATGAAGAACTTAATCTGGATCGGCAAATTGGCTCCTAAAAATGTATGCATTTACACTTCACCATGCGGTCTATGACATGTCAATCAGGACCCGGAAATTAACTCTGGAATCCCAAAAATAACTCCAAATGCGCCACAATTGAGTATGGCTATCTAAAAAAACGTGCCTTTGGCACGAAAGAAACGCACCGGGGCCTCAAAAATCACGACGGGAACCGGAAGCGCAACTCGCACTCCGAAAAAAGAGGCCACAAGAACTTGTGCCTCCCGACAATGCGCATTGGGGCCCCGAAGACTCGCGCTTGACCCCGAAGCAAAATCGCACCGGAGCTCCCAAAAATAGTGGTGGGACCGCAAAATTTCCGTCGGGATGCTTGAAATGTATGCTGGGGATACAAATAAACAGTGGGACCGAAAACTAATGACAGGACCATATACAAATAAATCCGAGGCTTATAAAAATCCAGCGGGGACCCCGAATCTTGGCCTAGAAAACCGACCTGGAATCCCATGAATCGTGCATAGCGCAGAAAAAAAACGTCCCGACTCCCCGACAAAAATAAAATCAGGCCCGGCCCCGAAAATCGCAGTACGTCCCAGTGATGTACCATGTGCTCCAGTATCGATACCTGGTGGATACGAACACACCCGGGATCTCCAGCCATGGTCGCCGGAGCGGGTAGGGTGAAAAGGCGAGTAGTAGGGGAAGGGGCGAAGGCAACTCCCTTTATAACTCACACTTCTGGGAGGTCCCAGTGTACCAGTCTCCCTAGCATTCTTTGTCCTCCAGTGGTGCTCCTCGGAAGGAAAATGTGCCCCTCCAGGTACATTCACAGCGGCGCCCATCCAAACAAGCTTCCCCTCATGACAATTCCTGGATCTACACCTGGTAAAACCTGATACTGTTGGTAAAGTACCATGCCCACATCAAATTCGAAACTCTGTCGGGCCAACGGCGTTACGACGTCAATCATGGTCCAACCCTTCTCAGCCACATTAGGCTATAAATGTGGTCGAGATGGTTTGCACAATCCTCTGAACCACGTTGGGTTGTCCTAAACTAACTTGACATAACTTAGCCTAACTTCCTTTTTATGACATTTTTTCAGTTTCGTTTTTATCCTCGAACATTTTAAGCTAAATAACCAACCTAACTGACCCATCTCAACATCTTTTGTTGCCTTTTGGAGGTAAAATTAACTTGTGAACAATTTAAACTGCAATAATTCCATAGTTTATTCAATTTGCCATCACTGTAAGACAAAAACTCTCCTTTGAAAACTTTGGTAACCTTTGATATGATCCAGGATCACAAAAGTCCAAACCGAAATAATTTGGCATATACCTAAAATAAATTGTAATAGTTGCTGAGTGAAGATTGGCCATGTCAGCAAGCAAGAAATCTAGTTTTAAAAATTGTACCCTTGGATCTAGCACAAAATATAGAAAAGTAAAAACCTAATAGGTGCATATGTGTCACATGCTGAATTGTGCTGCAGAAGTCATATCCAGCTTCATGAAGTATTTTGTACGAGTAAGGTATGTTCTTTTTTTCATATGGTAGACATTGACATCACACAGGATTACACAAATAGAAACCTTACACAATTATGACATGTTCAATCATTTTGTGGAGGTTTCATAATGATCAGATAGGTATGTAGCATCTAAGATTAGTCATGTCTGCATGCCAAAAAAGAGCTTTAGTAAATAATTTCACCCTTATGGCAGGCCAGTCGCCCAAATTTAAACTACATGCACTTGGCACACTTGGTAAACCATGCACATTTCACAAATTCCTCATTCCTTGATTAGACATAGTGGTCCCTCTTGTCTGTTTACCTTCCTCCTCATTACACATTGACATAGGTACAGAGTATGAGCAGGCTATATCTAAAACTGTACAGGCCATTTAGGAAAAAATAAGTTGTTAATCACAAGAAAAGCTACTACACTTGATGGAGAAGCATAGCACATATCTTCCCACGAAAACATTTCGTTGGCAACTATCAACGAAATTCTAAATGTTCCTTATATATTTCACTGTTGCCTGTGTACGGCCTTGGCTGGTGCATAGGCCTCCTGCCCATGCCAGAAATCTAAATAGGCTTTTTAAAAAAAAACACTGCAAGACAAAAATTGATGGAACAGATGAAAAATAATAGCACACAGCCTCAGAGCAAGTCATTTTTTCTGAAAAAGACATTAAAATGGCTTTTAAATCCATATATATATATACACCATCCAGTTCAACCCTCACCGACAAACGCAGACGGTAGTGTACAGGCGACGGCTCGCAGATCTGCACGCACCACAAAGAAATTCAGCCAATCAGCGGCTAAGGATCGGAATATATGACGCATTTTAAGACACAAACGGGCACATCATTTGCCATCTGGCAAACGACGATCGTCTGGTGCAAGTCACGGCCAGATACCTGCCAGTTGAACTAAAGATGAGTGAAGTTGCCGTTTGTTAACGTAGGCTGAAAGTTAATTGTCTTCGTTTATGCTATTATTTATTTTTCCTTGTTGAATTCTCAATCTGTTCAATTAAATAATTTTTTTCCTATATGAAACAGGTATCATCGTTTGAACTACTATTCGTTTACATTTTCTACTTAACATTATTTTATGTCCGGTCGCTCTATCTCGGAGAACGAGTGGTCTGGCAACAGAGCAAAGTTCCGCTGTAAAACCAACTATTGTCCGACCAGTTATGCCTCCTGACTTCAACATTGATAAATATTTTGCCACTTTGACATTCTAAAAGGACAAATTATGCGAGCAGAATTCGCTTGAGCCATCCAGTTTTGAAATAATCCCAATCAATTCAGAGATCTAAGGAGGGAGAAGCGGGATACACTTTCATATTCGCACCTAAACGAGCCCTGCCGCAATATGGTTAAGAGAAGGCACAATACATCAGTGCACCGCAGCTGGATCCGAACAGTAACATCTAGCTATGTAACAGACTACTTGGGCCGGAAAACCAACCAAATCACCACTGGTACTATTGCATCGTGATGACACATTAGGTTTACTGGCGATGCCTCAGTTTGTTCTATCACGCGGTTACGGATGTATAGATATATTGAGAAACGAAAAAAAAACTGAAATACCAGTAATGCAAGGAGATAATGAATGAAACCTCGTGATATTGGCTCGCTTTAATTTCAGTTCGAACAGGCATTTTAATGTACCATGAGTTCTGTCTGTGCTAAACATAGCCATTCAAACAAACTGGTGACCGGGTCACAGAGGTTGTTCTCTTCAGAAGAAGTTTAATGCAATGCATCAACAGCCTGCAACAACATCATTCGACATGATGCGAGCGTCGAAGTCCCATGCTGGCTAGCTGCTACCTGACCCATCGGGTCATAGTGATGTCTGCGTCTGTGTGCACTGCACGTACACTCCTCATGATCGTGTTTGTAGCACGAAGAACAGCGTAGGTAAAGGGACTTACCTTTTTTTGCCGGTATTCGCGCACTGTAGAAGACTTCTTGATTTCCTTCTCGCTACAGCAGACACAGCCTTGTGATCCCTGAACCCAAACAATCAGTACATTAGCACAATAAGACCAACATAGAGATCGCATTTCACATATAGTAAATAAGACTCAGATGTAGCTTTGTTTGGTTCTAGACATGCAAGAACCAAACAAAGCTACAGTTGAGGGGTTATCTCGGAATGTTGAAAGTTGTCTTATGGCGGATGACTTCCCAGAAGCTAGAAAAGTGCATGGCTAGTTGACATCACCATCATGTTTTCTGTGCAGGAAATATTGCTGGACCGCATGTTATGGGAAGCAATTCCTGAAAATTATAATCAAATAAAAACCGATGGGCGGCGATGGATGCCATAGGTGAACATGGTGATGCCACAGCTTACCGTGATGCTGGAGCGCTGGCTATCCCTCTGAGGGGCGGCGATGGATGCACAGAGGTGAACAGGCTGACGGTGGTGACGGTGACGGTGATGCTGGAGCGCTGGCTGCCCGGCCGAGGAGGCGAAATGCGGCCGGCCACGGCACCACGCGGCACTGCCCGCCACAGACGCACTGACCGCGTCCGCCCGCCCGGGGCGGACCGGGCCGCGCCACGGGCGCGTCCAGGTGCCCGGTACTGGGAGGCCGGGACTGGCCCGGGTTAGACAGGACAGTGGTAGAGTTCGCACTATTTTACTACGGGGCGTACTGGTGCAAAACAGGCGGCCATCGATCTGGTAGCATAGTAGGTGTCGTGAGATATCTGTGGAATAGGATTCGCTATATTCGGGCTACAGATTCTCCTCGTGACCTATGTTACGCCTTTACCTCTGTGATACCCCGGATGGGGAATTGGCGGGCTTTGATCTTCTGGTGGGTCTGAAGCACACTCGTAGTAGGCCAGTGTTCTGCAGTGAACACGTTAGTGCTCTATAGTAGACATGCCAGTACCCTGGAGGAGAGCTTCGGCAGGAAGATTTGTTCCACGGTGTCCCTGACCGATCTGCTCCCAGGTTTGCATTGCAAGAATAATACCTGGGTGTGCACTCGGTGGAATGTTTTTTATTCTGTTCACAACATACTTCATTATATTTCTTTCTGTCTCTTGTTGCGCACGTTTTGTTCTTTTCTAACACATTTTAAACAATTTGCTTTTTCTTTTCTTTTGTTGTTGCGCGCATTTTGCTTTTTCCCTTTGTTTTACTCGTATTATTTTTCTTTTTCAGCACGACTGGTGAAAAGAAGTGGATGATATGCTCACATAGTGTTGGATGTTGTCGTTAGGAAGAGCTTAGTGTAATGTCGCTCGTGGCGTAGTAATTTGTAATTTGTTTGGCTACCTGCCGTTGGTGTATTTACTGCACTGCATGAGAACGTGTTTTATTGTGAATGATGAGCAGTGGCGTACCTTATATTTGCGTCTGGGGTTCAAACTAATCTGAAGGGATCCCATCCTACCCTCTAACAATGCTACCGGATTTCCGCTACTATTGTTTAAAGGGCCCTATTACATTCACTGGTCTCGCGCGTTGGAGCAGCTGATGTGTTGTTACGCCGCCAGCATGCGCACGTCTGGCGAGAAGTAACACGTGATGCCAATACATATTGAAGCAGTGTTTCATGAATTATCCCACCCACTTTGAGAGGTCCAAGGCAATGCAACATACACCTGTACCCATTGTGGCCTACAGTCCGCGAAGCTGACAGGCTCTAAATAGCACAGCTACACAATCGTAGCTCAGAGAACCGATCCTATTTGTTGAAATACCTGTGCCAAAATCCAGCAAAAGTAAGCTTTCAGAAGAAGCGAGCCATCGCCGTTGGCAACAATTGCATATTCGTAATCAGCACACGATCAGAGCTATCCAATGGGGTGTCGAGTCATTTCAAAACTTCCGAGCCCTTCCAACGAAACGTGAGCCAGAGCGAGACTACTGCCGTTTACAGATTGGCACGCAACTTGGCACAATGGCACACATGTTCACACAATTGCACACAAGTTCACCTAAGCAGCCAGACCTGCTTTTCAAACCGTAGTAACTTTGTTGTAGCGCTTGACGCTGAAATTTACTCATTTAGAGTGTTCTTCATTTATTTAGAGTGTTCAAAATGTATTCATTTAGAGTGTTCTTCATTCATAAGTGTTCTTAATCTTTGTCCAAAAGGATTCCTCGGCGGCATATTCGCGCACGAGCCACTTTCAACAGAGCTTCACGTTGCATTGCAGCATTTCAAGCTTTCATTTTGAACTCAAAGGAACTTCTGCATTTTTTAGTTTGATATTTACCAAATTTCTTCTCAATAGTTCTCCTGAAGTTATGCCTATATTTATTGAAAGGAAAGGATCTGCGGCCATATAGCTGCAGTCGGCGACCGCCGTCCATTCCAGGTGGCAGCATTGTCGGCTTGTGTTCAAGAGTCTCGCGTTCAACCCCGGGGAGGGATGTTGCGCTTTATTTCTGCTTTTAGTTATGCAATTTAGTGAATGCATCACTTTCGAACCCACCTCAGCTATGCATAAATGCTGGGAGGCGCGTTGCTGCATAACCACTTAAAGGAATGCGCCTATGATTGACGTGCTCGGACACTCGACTACGTTTTCAGCAAATTTCCTTCGCTTGTGGAGCTCCATAGGTGCCTTATACTGGTGTTGAACTGGCATATTTTTAAGTTGATCCTCGCTAGAAGAAATATTCGACATAGTTCACGTTTGGTTCGGTTCGCTGTCAAGCATCAGCATGAAACATTCAGGGGAGAGCAGATAATAACTTTTCGGAGAGTATGCTCCAAATCATTATTTTTTAAACAGCACATTGTGCTTGTTTTCTAACCCGGAACTGCTCACCTTTCGAGAAAGTACGTCTGAAAACATACTTCGATCACAGGCACACAAGCCTGGAGTATATTGAACGGTGAGGCGTCGACCGAGGAGACGGCTGCACTCATAACCATCCTCTCCTTGACCTGGGAGAGTTTCACAGTGGCGGCTGCCAGCTCTGCCAATTGGCTGTCTCCAGGGGCCAGGCGCATGGGTTCCACCTCACAGCATACCCCGTAGAACTTGATGATATTAATAACCCAGCCACGTCACAACAATCAATGTTAGCCGACACAGTCCAGTTGCGGCAGTCACTGTAACACCCCACGCACCCCGCTGATACATACGCATCCATTTATATATATATGTAAATATATACACACATATCTATATATATATATATATATATATATTTACCAGACAGTCTTTTACCAGACATGACATATAATGTGGCCTGACGGGTCACCAAATCGCAAGTATAAAAGTCACTATCAATCTCACGATGTCATGACGCGCCACACATGGGTTTTGCCGTATGCCAGTAGTCCCTTCCATCTGGAAATACCAGGGGGTCGCAGCAAACCCCTTGCACTGGCAAATGTAGCAAAATGTCATGCACCGGCGAGGGCAAATATATAATGGGAGCTTATCAAAGAGCACGGACAGAGGGCATGAGACGTATTGCCGAGACGTCACTGACCACGACTTCGTGCGTGCGTTGTTATTCTTAATTATGAAGCATATTCACGCCACATTTAGTAGCAGCAACATCGGCCCCTACATGTCTTTGTGTGCTAGATACAGAGCCATCATCGATTATACTTTATGACGATGTTTATTAAACTTCCAGGTGAATGGAACGATGAACGCAATTTCAGCAGACAAATGACAACCGGGCTTCCAACAGTTTAATAACTTACTTCTTTCGGCTTCATGACCCGAATTTCCTGCAAAAGAAATGCTAGTTAGATATTTATTATAACATTACAACTGTACAATTGGAAAGCTACCACGGCCGGACGACAAGGGTTTTCACGAACGCCTATCATACATGTCGTTTGAAAGTAGTACTGAAAACAGAAAAAAGATGCCCTACATACCAATCGGGCTATGGATAAAACTGTTTGCTCTAGAGTCATATTAGCCAATGTTCCGAGCTCAAGACTGCCATCGCGACATACTTTTCGCCATCATATGTGAACACGTGGATATGATGTTCAGGCCAATTTATGCCTAATGCAAATAATCAAGCCTGGCTATTTAAAAAAATAACTGAGACCAGTAATTTTAAACGTCAAGTCAGGACAAGTCAAGTCAGTCTGTACGCAAGTCAATCGGTACAAGCGAGCCGGCCACAAGCTGTACACACAGAGTAGTAGCACAGCAGTCGGTACATTGATTAACCGGCGCCCCACCGACTCTCAGATCGCCCTTGTCCGTCATGGGGTTTTCCTGAATATCGGCTTTGATGCATGCTGTGTCAAAAATCGACATGCAGTCAAATAGCCCATGCTGAGCCAAAGGGCGCAAGCACTAAGCTTAGCATTGTACACAAATTGCTTCACTA
>JAOTOM010002427.1:60000-77500 GCA_034440615.1 Ashinkailepas kermadecensis
ATTGGCAACCAATCTCCAGGGTGCAAGGTGGAAAAATAAGGATGCAAATTTACCGAAATGCTGCAAGGTTAAACAGTAGCCACTACAACAATAATTCCACGCTGATAATATGCACTTAGCTCATGGTGCTGAATTCAGTCCAGAATGCGGTCCGTAGCCAGAAGCATCAGGAGCGTCAGGAGCGTCAGGAGCGTCAGGCGCGCTCCTGGCAGTTCACATGGCCGGATGAACATGTATGGTGGGTTTTAGTGTGAAGCCAAAATTGTTGCGAAGTCTGGCATATACATACGAAAAACCTAGTGAGGAGTCATAGAAGTCACGAGTATCAACTGTCAAAATAGGCGAAGAAAAAAACCGCACATGAAGCATGGGTGTGCGAATTACCTGACCGGCGGCCTTTCTGTGCGGTCAGCGGGTTTGGTCAATGGGTGTGCGAATTACCTCACCGGCGGCCTTTCTGTGCGGTCAGCGGGTTTGGTCAATGGGTGTGCGAATTACCTCACCGGCGGCCTTTCTGTGCGGTCAGCGGGTTTGGTCAATGGGTGTGGCGATTCCGTTGCATCGGTCTCCCCAGGTAACCCGACTTCCCATCGGCTTCTCTAAGCTGACCTGGCTTCGCATCGACCTTCCTGACCTGACCTGACTTTGCATCGACCTCCCTGATCTGACCTGACCTTTCCGTTCACCTGCCTGAGCTGACCAGACCTTTACACCGCCAGGCGAGCGGCCCTTCAAGTGTTTGATATGCGGCCGTGGCTTCAACCGACAGGACCACGTCACCGTGCATATGCGGCTGCATACCGGCGGCAAGCCATTCCAGTGCATCGTGTGCAAGCACAGGTACGACTGGGTGTAGGTGTGGGTGCACTGGCGGGTGCCGGGTGCCACAGGGTGTGGGTGCACTGTTGGGTACCGGGTGTGGGTGCACTGGCGGGTGCCAGGTGCCACCGGGTGTGGGTGTACTGTTGGGTGCCGGGTCCCACTGGTGCTGTGCCAGTGACCCTTGTCTGATACTGGAGTGTGGCTGTGCCAGTGTGTGTAGCGTCAGCTGGTCCAATGGCTGGTACCGGAGTGTGGCTGTGTCAGTGTGTGTAGCGTCAGATGGTCCAATGGCTGGTACTGGAGTGTGGCTGTGTCAGTGTGTGTAGCGTCAGCTGGTCCAATGGCTGGTACCGGAGTGTGGCTGTACGTCATGGTCCATGTGTGTGTAGCGTCAGCTGGTCCTTGTCTGGTACTGGAGTGTGGCTGTGTCAGTGTGTGTAGCGTCAGCTGGTCCTTGTCTGGTACTGGAGTGTGGCTGTGCCAGTGTGTGTAGCGTCAGCTGGTCCTTGTCTGGTACTGGAGTGTGGCTGTGCCAGTGTGTGTAGCGTCAGCTGGTCCTTGTCTGGTACTGGAGTGTTGCTGTGTCAGTGTGTGTAGCGTCAGCTGGTCCAATGGCTGGTACCGGAGTGTGGCTGTGTCAGTGTGTGTGTAGCGTTAGCTGGCCCAATGGTTGGTACTGGAGTGTGGCTGTGTCAGTGTGTGTGTAGCATCAGCTGGTCCTTGTCTGGTACTGGAGTGTGGTTGTGCCAGTGTGTGTAGGGTAAAAGGGTCTTTTTGGTACTGGAGTGGTGTGCATGTGTGTAGCGTCAGCTGGTCCAATGGCTGGTACCGGAGTGTGGCTGTGCCAGTGTGTGTAGCGTCAGCTGGTCCAATGGCTGGTACTGGAGTGTGGCTGTGTCAGTGTGTGTGTAGCGTCAGATGGTCCAATGGCTGGTACTGGAGTGTGGCTGTGTCAGTGTGTGTAGCGTCAGCTGGTCCAATGGCTGGTACCGGAGTGTGGCTGTGTCAGTGTGTGTAGCGTCAGATGGTCCAATGGCTGGTACTGGAGTGTGGCTGTGCCAGTGTGTGTAGCGTCAGCTGGTCCTTGTCTGGTACTGGAGTGTGGCTGTGTCAGTGTGTGTAGCGTCAGATGGTCCTTGCCTGGTACTGGAGTGTGGCTGTGTCAGTGTGTGTAGCGTCAGCTGGTCCAATGGCTGGTACCGGAGTGTGGCTGTGTCAGTGTGTGTGTAGCGTCAGATGGTCCAATGGCTAGTACTGGAGTGTGGCTGTGCCAGTGTGTGTAGCGTCAGCTGGTCCTTGTCTGGTACTGGAGTGTTGTTGTGCCAGTGTATGTAGCGTCGGATGGTCCAATGGCTAGTACTGGAGTGTGGCTGTGCCAGTGTGTGTAGCGTCAGCTGGTCCAATGGCTGGTACCGGAGTGTGGCTGTGTCAGTGTGTGTGTAGCGTCAGATGGTCCAATGGCTAGTACTGGAGTGTGGCTGTGCCAGTGTGTGTAACGTCAGCTGGTCCTTGTCTGGTACTGGAGTGTGGTTGTGCCAGTGTATGTAGCGTCAGATGGTCCTTGTCTGGTACTGGAGCGCTGCTGTGCCTGCTTTTGCGTCTTCACTGCTGCGTGTCTCGCGATATCGGTTGCTGACATCACCTGACACCAGCGGCTGACATTCAGCCATGCTACCTCTGCGACGCTGCGCAGAAGTAATAGATTCACTGGTGCCGTCTCATGTGCTTATCGGTCGGCCGTCGTCCCACCGATGTTTGATTAAACCTCCATGTCTTCCGGATTTAATATTGGTCCCGATGGAACTGCTCCCCATCCCGCCCACATACTGTGGGCGGAGGCGTTAAGTTCTGAAACTTACTTGTGTGTAGTGGGCACAGTACATGTAAGAAATTGGTGGGCCAAACTGGTTGGCTGGGAGGGGGGGGGGGGGGCACTAATTTTACCCACTGTACAGGATCCTATGTTAAGAGTTGGAATTATTAGGGGGGGGGAGGCAAGCCAGAATTGAGTGGGCATTGCCCCCTCAAAATTATACAAAACAATACCCATGGCTGTGGTCCGCATAGACAATTAATGCGTTTCTTCCTTCCATCTATTTCCCACAACGCTGCGTGTGTTGGTCGGGTCGTGAGAAGTCCAGCCGTACTGAGTGTAGCCACAGTTGGTTGTGTGTGGTGCTGGTCGGGTCGTGTTGAGTCCAGCCGTACTGAGTATAGCCACAGTTGGTCGTGTGTGGTGCTGGTCAGGTCTGTTGAGACTAGCAGTACTGAGGGTGCAGTTGGTTTGTGGTCGGGTCGTTTGAGACTAGCAGTACTGAGGGTAGCCACAGTTGGTTGTGGGTGTTGGACTAGAGGACTGGTCGGGTCGTGTTGAGTCCAGCCGTACTGAGTATAGCCACAGTTGGTCGTGTGTGGTGCTGGTCAGGTCTGTTGAGACTAGCAGTACTGAGGGTAGCCACAGTTGGTTGTGTGTGGTGCTGGTCGGGTCGTGTTGAGTCCAGCCGTACTGGGTATAGCCACGGTTGGTTGTGTGTGGTGCTGGTCGGGTCGTGTTGAGACGAACAACGATGACCTTTGTGCTGCCGACTGTACAAGGGTGCCAAGTTGCCAAACATTAGCAGGAGCATGTAGTGAGGTGCGCGTCCTCAGAGGTCTAGAAACGTGGCTACTTAGCTACTATGGTAGGTAGCGCATCTGCTTATGACCTTTTTGCAGATGTATCGAATTTAGAGAATGTGTTTTAATACTTCGTATACCTGTGTCGGACGAGCGACAGAAAATAAGAAAACTGAATACGTCGCATCAATTCCATCAGCATCAGACCGTGAACAACATCAATGCAACAGAGTATGGCATAAACAACACTAAATGATATTCATTAGTGGGATAATAAACATTTGCGGGATAATAAACATGGGATAATAAACATCTATGGCATCTAAGCTGACGTATCTTGGAATTATTTGAAGCAGTCTTGAACCAGAAGCGCATGGGGGCCTGGGGCAGCGTTAGCTGGTGCAGCTGCTAAAACTGGCCTTAGACTCCTCCCGCACCCACCCACACTCCGTAGCTTTCCAGAGGTTCGGTCTTCAGCGATGCTTTGCACACATTAAGCATCAACTCCACAATCCACACTCCACATCCATATCATTGAATCTGAATGGCAATTATACCATGATCCAGATTCTACGGTGAATGTTGTATTCTGTATACTGGATTGCCAATGTAGCGCCATGTAGCGCGACGTATCACAAGCAAAACTCGCCAGTTTAAGTAAAAATTGATGAGCATTGCTGGGTACATAATCCTGGATTTTTCATCTATTCATGTGCTATAACAAAGTATATATATATATATATATATATACATTGTATTGTGATACGGAAACTTCAGGTGATTCTCACCCTCCTTCGGGATGCGTAGTGCGGTGTATACACTTTTAATGAAGTGTACACACTTCCCATTTGCGCATTATTTAATTATTTCATAATATTCCCTGCTGGGTAAAAAACAGAAAATATTTCTTTATAATTAGAAAAGTAACAAACAGTTGTTTCATTTTAGTAATGTATGGAACAAGCATATATTCACAAGTCAACGCGCCTATTTATTAAAATCCGTGATATTCGTTTAAAACTGGCAGCATTTGTATGCCAGACGCCACAAACGTCACATTTCTTGGTCGCTCTATCAATTGAATTTATTGCGATCGTTGCCGCTAGGCACCGCTGGCAGCACGCTGTTCTGACGTCATGTATTATTTAAAGAAACGTTTTCCTATAAATACTGATATTGAACTAAGCAATGTTGCATTTTGTGATATTTGTATTGGAGATTAACTACTGTAGGTAGATAATGTAGTCCATGCCAGGAAATGTTAATATAATATTAAACCATGACGTCAGAATGAAGTGACTCACGAGCGGTAGACAACTCCAATAAATGAAGTTGACAGAGCGACAGGTGAGTTTGCTTCCGTGCAGTTCCTTTCAAACGTGACCAGTTTTTACGCGGTTATTGCGCGTGGGCTCTTCCTTTTCGAGTGGTCCCGTGATTGCTTGCCACAATGCCCAAGGAGCGAAAGTTGAGCAAGATCAGAAGTCCCATGAGGTCGGATGCCTGGGCATCATGGCAATTCGTGCATTGTGGGGTACCAGGTTGTAGTTGGTATAGCTACGAGTATTAGCTAGTATTAGCTATTAGCACACGTCACGTGGCAAGTAAGCACAAGGAATTGTCTGAGAAGGATATTCGGTTCAAAGGCACAGGATTTGCAACCGGGGAGAAGTTTGCGAGCTGGTGCCCGGTGTATGTGGAAAGTACCTACCTAGGTATGGGTAGGGGTGATGTCTCCGAACAGTTATATGAGTCCTGAGCACTTGCCTTTGCTATGTAAAAGATACTTAACTTCATGATCATATCCCCTCATCTTTAAGCTTGGCACACACCCTACGAGGTGAGTGATTAATCATTTGCAGATGCAATCCTTCATGGAAAAGGCAATGGCTCTGAATTTGAGAACTGTTTGGTTGAAACTCTACTTAATTTTCCTGAAATGACACCCCTCAAGCCCTCTTGCAATCCCCAATTTGTTGAAATGCTGCCCTTCCAGCCCATTTGCAGCCATCAGCTGCATGTCTGACCAACATTGAGCACACCTTGATGGCCATGACCAAGGCGTAAACATTGGGCTGTTTTGCAACACGACAAGATGTTGGTAGGTATTTGCTTAGCAGCATGGCATCTTTGGTTAAGCATGATGCAATGCATAACATTAACCAATCTAACAAAATTTGGCTAAATCTGAAGCCTAATTTTGTGTGCATGGGCTGCCAATGTTAGCAAGTGCTGTAATACAGCTCGTTTTGGACATGTTCTTTCAATACAGTTCTGGTTGGCTTTTGGCATCATCTTGCGCACCACAATTGTCACACAGTTTGCCATGGTGTTGTTCCATGCAATTCCTTATACCATTGTCCAAAAAATGCATGTCTACCTGTGCAGATGAAGAACATTGTTGCTTAGAAATTGTGGATGATTTGAGAAAAAACAAGACATGCATTCAAGGATGGAAAGCCAGCATTTTACATCATTGATCAGTTATGGTTATCATGTCTGTCTAAACAGTTTAAGCAGGGAAATGATGAAAACTTGAGAAAGTATGAAGGAATACATTGCCATCCATTGTGAATTTCTCGTCTTGATATGTGCTAGTATATTGAACGAATCACATATTCTCCGATTTGATATGAACCTTTAGCTGTTGTGTACGGTGCCTGTGGAGATCAGCTGTGTTGTAGAATATTCAAACTGTAGCGGCGACTACGCCCTAATCCCAAATATACCCTTGGCTGTAATCCGTGCCATGGAGTTAACTGCGGGTTAAAAAAGGCCATAACCATGACATGGGATAACCGGAGAAAATGTGAACAAGTTATGAAGCGATAGTCCGACATTAAAGCGCTGGTTTGATCGTATTTACATCATTTCAATCCATGTATTTTATGTTTTGACAAGAAACACAGAATGAATGACCTAAGGATAAGCCTCGAAGTACCTTAATATTTGGTATACAGAGATGTTTTATAACACATAAATCGACGACTTGGCACATGTTCTTCGATTACTCGTAGTGATTTGAGAAGTTTTCGCTCTTCATGTAGCAATTACGTGTTTCCATAAATTGGTGTGTAGCGGAACCGGCAATTTTTAGATCTCTGCGCGCCCTAGTGCTGTTCAAATGGCCTGACATGCTATGGGAGAACAATCGCATACAGTGCAGAATTGCACCTGCATGAATGTCTCTCGGCACCCGCGATGGTCTGCAGGAAAGTTATGCAGTAATGTATAGGTACACACGAAAGTGCAGACGCTTCTTGCACACGGTACATGGGGGCGGTCTGGACCTCACACACGGTACGTGTGATGATGCAAACAGCTTTTGTATGATGCAGAAGCATAAATTATCTACATTCTTTAGACTAAATAATGTGTGCTATCCACCCGTACAATTTGTGAAGGTTTTCAAGAATAGATATTGTGGCCTTAAATTAGAAGCACTGGCAAAATTGCCCCTTCTTTGTTTTAACTTGTCCACCCATAATAGACCAGACAACATTATTGGCCCCATACAACATAGGGTGGTATTCTGTTGTGGACCTGTGCTTACCCAAATGTCGTAATGCTGGCGTAATGCTGACCTGGAATATTTGTAGTTCCTTTTTCTGTTTGCTTGTTCGGCCACCGTCAGAAAATGCCACAGGCCACTTCAGATTCTGACTGCCTATTTTTAGAACTGGGCAAGCTTTTCAGTCGTAGTTCGGTACTTACTTCCCCATGCAACAACACAATGATAAGGTAAGGGAGAACGAAACAATTATAAAGCAGAATAAAGTCACCTGCACATGTCTAAATGTGTCTAGGATTCCTATGCTCATGATATCTATCAATTATATTTAATTATTTCGCTATTAAAGTTAAGATTTTCATTAACTACAGCTCCAACATATTTACCGCCTTTTTGCCGGCATATGTTACAGTCATTAATGTGTAAAATTAATTGCACAATGTTTTCAAAATGATTTCAAAATTCGTGTCTTAATCATTCATTTGGAAGCGATTTGCCCGATAGTTAAAAAAAAGTATTTCCAATCAAGTTATTTATTTAGGTATAACCCGTTACTTACCACTTTCATTTCTATAGCAATATCATATGCGAATAGTTAAAAACTGGCTGTGTAGACTGAGTGACAATACAAGTGAATGCATACCTACCTTGAGTCACCTATCCCTTCTTTTGTTTGGTTCAGAACATTATCGAAATTACATCCTATGACAGATTGTTGCTACCGTAAATAATATATAATAAAATAAACTATCTGTACACGCACATGGAGACCATACATGAAATGGTTGGCCCAGATCGCCGTCGCCAGAATAATTGTTTTCAATTTTATTTTACACACGAGAGGGCACAAATTAAACGTATTTTCACTCCAACATCTCTACAGTAGGGTCAAATACAAGAACATCGCTTCTGCACAGAAATGCTAGAGCCATGTTGATTCCACATTTGTTTGTTGTTGCATGGAATAGGGTAATAGAAATGCATATTATTTGCTTAGCATGGAATAGTCTTGTCCAATTTTATATGCTGGTGGGCACACTCTTGCCTCGCCCACATCAAGATAGCAACAGGGTGGCCAAGGACGAAAGGAAAAACATGGTGACTCAGGGATGATAATTAACATTGGGATTTATCCAGGTTGATATCAGTCAGAATATACATGATGCCAAATTTTCGTGGCACTGCAAGAACAACACAATTTTTCGGATATGAAGCATTTTCTCTGGAAACTGAAGCCAGAATTTCCACTTTGCTACGTCAACCTGTCATCTATGTGAAACATGTCACAATTCTAGTCCACACACATGCCATGCACCGCGATAATGCATCATACTTTCGGTGAGTGTAGTGTCACAACCGAACAAAAAAGCAAAAGCCAATTGTAGACTGGTCCATTTCATTGTACCTCATACGACTTTGTTTGACTTCCCTGCAGGTACCTATTGGTCCGTGGCAAAGACATTAATAAGCAGTTGCTACTCATGTCTTTGCTTGCAATACTAATGTTATGCATAGCATTATGCAATGCTTGCATAATTTGCACTCATCCCCGCCCAGTCATCCAGCGCCACCTATTTGCGTGCTCCGATGGCAGCGACATCTGTCGCCAGGTTCGCCAAGCAGCAGGAGCTGAAGTCGCAGGCGTGCGTGGGCCCGCTGCTGCCGCCAGAGAACGGCATCACCATCACGCCGAGCAGCGCGGTCGACTTCCGCACCTACCGCGTGCACAACCAACTCAACGGTTCGTCGCCGCGAGTCGGCGTCGACGGCGGCCGGACTGATGGCGACGGTGGCGCCGCGTAGCCGTCGGCTGGCGAAACTGAGTCGTCCACCGCGACGCCAGGTGGCAGGGGCGGTGGCGGCGGTGGCGCCGCGGGCGGGCGTGCGCGCAGGCGCGACGCGCGCCACCCGACGCTTTATTTAGGCATAGCTTTAAATACGGTGTGCTGGTGAGGCGGCGGCCGCGTGCTCTTTATTTTGCTGTCGGCTCGGCGTGTGGGCCGCCGCAGCCCGGGGGCTCGCGGCGTCCGGAGAGAGTCTACCTCACCCTGCGCCTCGGGCACGGCTCTCCGGAGAGACCACACCACATGACAACGACGTGGCTGCGCCGCTGACAGGCGGTGCGGCCAGCGCGAGGGCAGGCCAGCTGACCGCCGCCGAGCGTGGCGTCCGCTCAGTGTGGCCACGTGACCCACTCTACGACAGCATGGGACTTTTATTGTCAGAGGTCACGGTCCGTTCGGTTGACCTGCGGTGACCCGGTGACCTCGTGTTGTTGTTGCTGTCAACGGTGCTCCATATAGGCATAACTCTCACATTCTATATGTGTTAACCGTGTGTGTAAGTGGAAGCCCTCCACCGCAACGTCATCTTGACACTTCAGATTTATAATCAGCTCTGCTGGTCCTCCATTTGAGCCAAAGACTGGTGTAGAAGTCGCGGAACGGGAGTCGTTTTGAAGTTGGGTCTTGTTTTACGCCGCAAACTGCCCAGGTATCAGGGTACGAAGTTGTCACACTTCAGTACATAATGTGAACTAGGTTTTGTTTTATAACTAGACATGTGCTAACAGACTTGCGCTCAGCTTCGAAGCCTTTTAGCGATTGGCGTGCCACGTATATGCACCAGCGCTACGGCGGTTAACCGACTAAAGGTGCCTACACTGTAATAGCTGGGCGTATGCCTTCGGGACAATGCCTCTGAGAACTGTGGCTGTCCTGGTAGTTGGAAAAAAGCAGGCAAAATTATGGGTCGTAACCACAGCAACAGGACGCAAGGTACAGCTAGGGCACCAATAGGGCAACTAGGCCACCAATAGGGCAACCAGCGCAGGTCTGTATGCTGGGCATTTTCCGGTAGGTAGGTAGTGGTTGTGCCGTGTGCGAGACACGTGACAGCCATTGTGGTACCATGCCTCACGTGACTGCGATGATTGCCCTGCTTCCGACCGATGGCGTTACGGTGGCGCGGTTTGTGTTGTAACGTTTCCGGTAGGTTTTAATGAGTTATTTGTTAGTCGATGTGCTAGGTGTGTGGTGTTGCGTCTAGAAAGCGGATTCGTGTTTTCTCCAAGTACAACTTCCCCCTGTTGATTTTCCCACCATGGCCGGGCGGTCATTCCGGAAGTTTTTTTTTCTAGGCGTATTATAAGCCGTGTCAAACCCGGGAACATGCAAACGTGAAACTTTGCATTTGTCTGTTCTGAGGTTTCGTTCGTATTGCTTGCTGTTGCGGTAGGCTCGTTTTACTGTAGGCCAACTGTCTGTTTCACTGCAGGCCCATCTGCCAGCCGACGGAGGCGTACTTCTGTTGGTACCCACGTTGATGGCCTTCGACGGTTGCCGACGCGCTCTTATTTGCAGGGGGCACTCCTGACTGGAAGATGCTCGATACGTTTTGTACGGTCTTTAACTACGGGCTCCCTGGCCACGGCGCTAAACTGGCCATCTGCATTAAGTCCAAGAAACTATAGTTAACAAAACTAGCAACAGATGTCTCCATACGCGCGCGTGTTGTACATACGTATATATTGGTGTTGACGTGTCGTGATTCGTGCGATCGCGATAATCGGTCTGGTCAGTGTGCCGACACAGTTTCGGCTAGATGGCACCACTGGCGACAGTTTCGGCTAGATGGCGCCACTGGCGTCGTAGTTTCTGCTAGATGGCACCACTGGTTTGACATGTCCGGCGGGTTTCGTCTTTGTCCATCGAGGGAGCCCGCGGGCGTTGGTTGCCATGAGAAAAGGTACCTCACGCACCACAGGCCGACCCAATGGCGAAGAGCAAGCCGCTCCGAATCCCGCTGCGCTCCCTAACTACCTCGTCCGTACAGTCTCTGGCATACGGCGCAGATAGCAGTACAGTGTGTCATCGTGCAGGTGTGGAATGTGGTGTTGCCTTCCTGTGAACCCAGCCGCTCTCCGCCGCTCGACTGTCCGGCTCACTCGTGTGCGGTCCCGACGTGGTGCAACGATCGCGCTTGCCGTCCCGGTCGCGTTTCGTGTCGCTGTTCATGCTTCTCTGACACATGTTTATCACATCACGAACAGTCCACCAGAAACTGTGCCGTTTTCGCATCTTCTGTTGAACACGCATCGTCACGTTTCGCACACTTTCGGTCAGGCACAGCATACCTCGTTCAACCTTCCTTTCGTAGAATCGTTGCGCTAAGGAGTGCGCCAGAAACGTGCCCGCACCCACGTCTTACTTTTACATCCCTGTTCTTTGGCGTAGGAATGTTGGTAAACAAATTGGGGCTGCGGGCGTCAGATCCCTATTCGGACAGCTTGAGCAAAAGGTGAGCGGCGAGGGCCGCTCTGAAAACTAAGCTTTGCCCATTCACCTGAGCTACAGGTATCACTCGCTTTGGAAATAATGGTGCTCTTCTCCGACGCACAACAATTAAAAACTAATTAGAAGCAGAGGTATGCCAAATAATTTATTTACATGGAAACGATTGTCGGGGGATTCTACTGAAGCTTAATTCGTTTTTACCCCACACTACTTCGCTCCATTTTTTCCGTTAGAGGAACTAGCAATGTGTGGGGAGAGGGGAACCGTTACTATTCCCGCTCCCAGCACCACCACAAAAAGTGTGTGTGTGGAGTGGGGGGGGGGGACAAGTACAACTCCCCAAGGGTTGGTTATTGGTTTTACGACACGTCGACCGCTGAGTCATATAGCGTCGCCAATCTCTCACGCCGATTGGTCGCGGGCGAAGAGTAGCGACAGGTGAGACTCGAACCCACAATCTTTCGATTGTGAGACGAGCATCTTACCCCTAGACCACTCGTCCCCACAACTCCCCAAGCACCCCGTTCCTACACCCATGTTCGTGTTGTGATCCTTGTTCGCCAACTGTTTTCATCCGTCAAGCACCTATGCCGATACCTATTCATCGCCAAACGCCTATCCAGAAATTCGTTGCTCAATTGGTATGTCTGCTGTTTGATCAGTAGTTGTTTAGCAAGTGCCTGGCAGAAGCTACTGGCATCCATCGTTACCTTGCTTTCGCGGCTGCCTCTGATACGTCAAAGCATATTTTATCAAAGCTCCGGACGCACTGCTTTGCACACCTCAGATCGGGCAAATCGTTGGCAATTTGGCAGGCACTCTGGTTGTTGTCAGTGTTATTGGTGGTTGTTGTTGACGTTACCAGGGCACCTCTATTCAGGGGACGCCTGTCATGGCACTCACTGGTGGTGATGTAGACTATCAGCTGTTTGTTGTTTCCGGAACAGCGAACTTTAATTGAAACTGCTGACAAGCGCCTCCAATTCGCCTAGGCTTTCGTGATAATTGGGAACAATTTAGATACTCTGCTGAATATCTTCGAACGTCTTTTTTTTGACGACCCGGGGTCGAGCCCCGCCCTTTCTCCTTGGCTGCGACTCTGCTGAAATGTACCTAATCAAGATGAAGCTAAATAGGAGCATGACCTTGTTTTTTTTCGCTATCATCAGCCACCGCTCCCCAGGCATCCCAGCATTATTGTGGGTGCAAACTGCATTGATTGTCTCCACACGCAAATTGAATCGAATTGAAGAAAACGGCAGTGCATATTTTCTCTGACATTCCTGAGGGTGACGGCGACGTCACGAGGGCTGAGTCTGCTATTGGCAACGACCGACCGTTTTGTATACCGGTGTCGCTCTGATTCGTTGGTGCTGTGTCCTGGTCCTGTGTCGCTGTCCACGATTGGTCCTTCTCTATCTGTGGGTGGGATTCCAGTTTTATATAATGTAATAAATTATATCATGTTACTGTGTGCGATGAGTGTGCCCAGGCGCCTGCTCGCAGGAGGCAGAGGCGCCCGCTGGGAAATGAGGTGGAACGAAGGTCGCCGAGTTGCACTGTTCAGAGGAGGTTTCCGGTACAGGGACGGATATAGGGGGGCATTGGCTGCATGTGTTCCCCTCCCCTGCTCTCTCATGGAAGGCGCCCCCCCCCCAGCCGGGAAGATGCGCGCCCTCCAGGAAAATTCGAGTGCACCTCCCCAGGTTAACCGATGTTCAAGTTAGAGGCGCTCCTGGGGAAGCAAGAGAGGAATAGGCGCCTCCTTTGGAAGGAAATGACGCCCATTCTGTGCTCGAGTGCACCCTCCCACCGTCCAACGGACTTACGCATTGTCAGCCGAAGGCGCACCTCCAGATACTTTCCCAGTGGCACCCACTTCGAAGAAATGGAGCCCGTCCAGACAAGTGTCCCCATGACGATTCCTGGACCCACCCTGCCCCGGTATGATCTCCATCAGCTTATGGCATTTAGCACTACCGTATCGGTTCAAGATTGCATTCTCTGCCATCAAATTCGCTCACGATTTTATTTATTTTACTTCTTATGCGAGCTCACATGGCACTTGTATGGCCGCACATGGCAGCTATACGACCTCACATGACCTGACATGGCACTTATGCGACCTCACATGACTTCACATGGCACCTACACGACCTCACATAACCTAACATAGCACTTATGCGACCTCACATGACCAGACATGGCACTTATACGATCTAACATGACCTCACATGGCAGCTTTACGAGCTCACGTGGTACTTATACGACCTCACATGACCACACATGACACCCATACTACCTTACATGACCTCACATGACACCTATACGACCTCGCATGATCTTCCGTGGCATCTATGCGAGCTCACATGGCAGCTATATGAGCTCACATGGCAGTTATACGAGCTCACATGTAACTTATAAGAGTTCACGTTGCACTTGTTTCAGTAAGTGGCAACCGTACATTTGTTTCGGCTTAAAGAATACAAGCGATTTCAATAAAGCTAGAATCGAAATCCGGCGAAGATCCAGCCGCATTATCCCGTTCAGGTCCTCATTTGCTACCGATGTTCTACTGGAGAACGCGACCCGTTCCGCAGCCATCCTATCGAAACCCCCCAATGGTCAATGGTTGCGTAACCTTCCCACTCGGGCCTCTCGGGATGAACTGACCTCCCTAGTGACCTCCCTAGTATGCTTCTCTGACGACGCCGCCGGTTAAAAAACTTCATGATAAGTTAAGTGACATTGCAAAGGAGTGTAGTGCTCTGGTGACCGGCGGGTGAGGGAAGAGATGGAAGACTACTGGTATTTACCAATGGCGGTCTGTCCATCAGTTACCAGTGCCGTGATTACTTGGGTATTTGGGTGATTTTTTAAAATAAATAAATATATTTATATATATATATAAATATCTGATATAATATGTATGATATATATACATATATATATATATATATATATATATATATATATAATATATAATATTATATGTTTATTTATATATTATATGTGTGTATTCAGCATTTGTGCGTCGACGACTTGATTTGCGCATGTATTTTCCTGCGAGTGATTTATGTTCAAGTAAAACTGTACGTCAGAGTGTGCATCTGAAATATACGGGGAATTATTGATATTACGACTTATGGTGCAATGGTGCAATTTATATATGTATTTTGATGCGAGTGATTCAGACTGAAGTAAAACTGTAACTCAATGTACATCTGAATGATATGGAGAAAATATTGATATTAGGTGAGAATGACAACATAATAACATTTGCAGCACTGACTGCGATGGACCAGACACGAATATAACATGATATACACACCGATCATTATGCTTCTAGTTGCACCACTGGTTGTTTTACATCTGCATGTATGGACACCAAATGGTGCTTTGGATCATTAGGAATAGCTTCTGCCTCTCCATGCACAATACTACCGGTGCAAAATACAAGGATAGCCCCAAATCGCTTCGATCAATGTCCGACCAGTTATCCTCCTGACTTCAACATTGGGAAATATTTTGGCATTTTGACATTCTAAAAGGACAAATTATGCGAGCAGAATTCGCTTGTGCCATCCAGTTTTGAAATCATCCCAATCAATTCAGAGTTCTCAGGAGGGAGAAGCGGAATACACTTTCATATTCGCACCTAAACGAGCCTGCCGTAATTGAGTTAAGAGAAGGCACAAAACACCACGTTAGGCGTCAGACGCAATGTTAGTGCGGACATCGAGGGATCTCCAGTAAAGAAAGAAAACAGGTGCTATTCAAGAACTCTGAAACATGCGCCCCCGACAAGCGGTCCCGTATGCTCACTAGTGTGTGCGCGAAGAATAAAGTTACAATTTATGAGACTGTCTCCATAAAATATGATGCGAAGTGCACTTATGAAAGTTAGCTTGCCTTCAGACGTCAATTTTATAGCCACTTGCAGTGGTATATTGCGCATATTGTTACTTTTCGTATGTCCTTTTTGAACTATTTTCCACCATAGACGGCCGGCCGCCGGCCGCCTCCGGCCAGTCACCAACCGCCCGCCATTCATAACATGGCGGGGCGCGGGATTCCTATTCCCTGAATGTTAGTGGGCCCCAGAGGTCAAGAATGTTTCTAGACTGCTACCTACGAGAACAAAACATGCACTTTTTGCTACCTGGGTCCGGCTTAAATGATATTGTTCCTTGTGAGCGACGGTGCTGCCACCTTTTTAGCTCCTCACTTGTTCGCAACGCCACCTGCTCTACTCCAGAATTGTAACCCAAGTAACACGTTACCCAGAAGTTGGCGGTCGCGTTGGCGTTATTTGTTCCTGCACTATGGTTCTTTTGGGGTGCCTGCTGCTAGTTTTTCATTGATATGACCATAAATCAACTAATTATAGTTTAATTTATTATTTAAAGGCCTAGAAATGTATTATGATGTGCAATACATGTTTTTTTATGTGCATATCACGCCCAATAACACAATCAAGGTTACCAGCACTTGTTACCTGGTGAAGTAAGCGTTGGCGATTCATCCTTCTATATACAATGACATAGAGATGGGTCTTGGAATAATATGGTTCGTAAACGGATACTCAGTACCAAAATAGTACTGTATTAATTAAGCAACCACCGATGTCATGGGCAAACCCATGGGGTGATGCAGTATCGCTCAATACTGTAGCAGCCTTTTAGTCGGTGATATTTCATAATCTGGATGTCTTCTGTTCGTTACAAAACTAGTTTTTGTGGAAAGCATTCGTGACCAGTCACTTCTTTTTATTTCAATACGTCATGGATAAATTGCTACTTGAGTGAGATATTGAGGGCCAATCTTGCTACCTACCGGCGTAGGCAAGTTGGCGACTTTCTTGATCTCTGATGGGCCCCAACGCCAAAGTTACAGGCAGATTTTCATATTTGGTTGGTTGGTTATTTGGGCTTAAGGGCGCATCGACTGCGTTGGTCATACAGCGTATTTGAAACGATAGACAATGTGCCTGGCATGAGTTCCGCCACCATCATAGTTGAGGCCGACAGATTTTGGCGAAATTGTTTAAGAACATTACGCTTATGGGCGTTGAAGGGAAAGAATGCATCTACAACCTGAATTTCTCCTACACCATTTTGGCGTGGCAGAGCCGATGTTGCTTAGTATTGTTGAAGGGTGGAGCTTTACTTTCTATCGTGCCACCGCTCGGCGGCCCTACGGGTCCTCTAGGCAGCAACCGTCGGCGCTTGACATGCATCGAGCCATGCCAGAACGTCAATAATGTTGCAAAGCTTCATGTCAAAAGGTAAAAAGTGACAGGGTTAGACATCTATAAAAGTAGTCATGTATGGCATCAGAAGGCAGCTGATTGTATGCCGGTTTATTTGAGACCATTGAAAATTAATTCGCTAATGTAGAACATCTGATATGCAATTAAAAGTAATACAAAGTGATAATTTTAGACACAAATCCTGGAATTGAGTGCAAAAATAACGGTTATATATTTATAGAAGTAGTCGAATATGGCATCAGAGGGCAGCGGATTTTATGTCGGTTTATTTAAGACTATTGGAAATTAATTCGGTAATGTAGAACATCTGATATACAATATAAAGTGATGCAATGTGATAATTTTGGACACAAATTCCGGAATTGAGTACAAAAGTGACATGGTTAAACCTTCATGGAAGTTATTCAAGATGATATAAAATGTAGCACGTTTGATTTTCGTTTCGTTAAGAACATTGGAAATTGTCAGGACGTCACACAGAAGATGTATGACACGTGTTTATCACAAGATGTTGAGTGGCCAATTGCTTCCATTTCACTTTAAGGGCAAAGTGACAGGGTGAAATGATTTGAAAATAAAACAAACTACACATCATAAGAGAGCTTGTTTCAATGTTGTTCAAATTAGACCATTGGAAATTACTTGCACCTCGTCTAGTAACCAGAATATAGCATTAATCAAAGCGAGCCCACCCTGGTGGTGTTCCTTCACAAACCCACCACCAGAGCGGCGCACCGGTATCATGTCCGCTTATGACGCCTGACGAGTGCACCGCAGCTGGATCCGAACATTAGCCGGTTTTACGATTCTAGGACAAATGTACGTAAGGACAATTGTACGTATGGCAGATGTACGTACCCAAATGTACGTAAGCAAATGTACGTAAGCGCAGATGTACGTATGGCAATTGTACGTAAGCGCAGATGTACGTATGGCTAATGTACGTAAGCGCAAATGTGCGTATGGCAAATGTACGTATGCGCA
>JAOTOM010002427.1:82500-102478 GCA_034440615.1 Ashinkailepas kermadecensis
GTGCTCAGTCTGCAGAAGCACCTCGAGACTTCACACCCGGAGGTCAGCGAGGACGAGCTGGCGCGCCACCGCGCCAAGCTGCTCTCCAACCCTCTGCTGCTGGCCGGTCTCGGCGGCCAGGTCCTCGACCCCAACACCAACGAGATCCTCAAGCGCGAACACGACCGCGACGACGAGGAGCAGTCGGAGCAGCGCGAGGAGGACGACGAGCGGGAAGCGATGTCGACCGAGCAGCGTCAGATGGAGGACTTCCTCAACACCCCTGCCGCCGCCGAGGACGGATACAGCGATCAGGCGCGTCAGTTCAAATGCCACCGTTGCCGGGTGGCCTACACTCGGCAGCCGTACCTCCTGGCGCACAACAAGACGCTACTGCACAGAAAGGGAGAGAAGCTTTCCTACCCGATGGAGAAATACATGGATCCGAATCGGCCCTTCAAGTGCGACGTCTGCAAGGAGTCTTTCACGCAGAAGAACATCCTACTGGTCCACTACAACTCGGTCAGCCACCTGCATAAGTTGAAGAAGAGCATGCAGGAGTCACGCTCCTCGCCGACGTCGCAGCAAGAGAGCAGCATTCACCAGGCGTTGGTGAGCAGCAAGGACGCCGATGATGATCGCAAGCCGTACAAATGCAACATCTGCAAAGTGTCGTACGGCCAGAGTCAGACTCTGGACATCCACATACGATCCGTGTTACACCAGTCACGCGCTGCCAAAGTCCCGGAGCTGCTGTCCGTTGGCATGATCGACCTTAACCGGCCGCTGATTGAAGTTCCCGATACAACCAAGCAGGACCAACAGCGACGCACACTGGAGCTGCTGATGGGGCTGAAGCAGCATGATACGGCATCTGACACGGCCGGCAATGGTGGTCTGCCTACCTGTGCACGCTGTTCTGCTGTTTTCATCACGCCAGACCAGCTGCAGCAGCATCAGCAACTTTACTGCATGGCCCCGAGCAGTGGACTGAACGTGCTGGCTGCGTTGCAGCTGCAATCGAAGGCTCACCAGCTACAACAGCAACAGCAGCAGCAGCAGCAGCAACAGCAGCAACAGCAGCAGCAGCAACATCATCAACAGCAACAGCAGCAACAGCAGCAGCAGCAAGGCAAGGATGGTCCTGACCTAACCAAAGCGCTACAAACGGAGAACGGATCGCCGCTACCAGTCGAACCCAGCGATGAAGCAGCATTAGCTGTGGTGCCGGTGCGGCGAACGTCGCACCTGCAGAAGCACCTGCTGCAAACGTACGGCTTTGAGGTCGTCATGCAGTACAACGAATCCCATCAGAGACGAAAGAAGATCGACGAAGACAGTGAAACTGGCGGATTGGAGAAGAAAGGAGATGAAGAGAAGGAGCAAGTCGTTCCAGAGGTATCCAAGTGCGTGTGCCCCCTCTGTCAAAAGGAGTTTTCGAGTGTTTGGGTGCTGAAGGCACACACTGAGGAGGTTCACAAGACTCTCGTTCCTAGAGATGTACTGGAGGAGTACGCTGAATCGTTCAAGGAGGAATTCGAAAAGAAGCACAATGTCCCGGCTGCTGATGCAAGACAAGATAGCTCATTTTCAACTTCTGCCACTGGAACAGACAAAGAGCAGAACGACGCCACCGTTAGCAGCATTAACGACAGTGTTGACAAAATGGATGACTCGCGAACGACGGCGAATACATCGGAACAGACTGAGAAGTGCCAGACTCCTTCGACGCCTGCACCAAGCACTGAGTCTGAGAACACACCTGCCAAAACCTCCAACAGTTCACCAGTCTTCGCACCTGGTCGAGCCTCCACGCCTCCTCCGAACCCTAATCAAGACCAACAGCAGCAGCAACAGCAGCAACTTGCTCAACAACAACAGCAACAGCAGCAGCAGCAGCAGCAGCAGCATAAATCCTCCATGGTGCCGCCCATGCTAGAGTCGGCGATCATGCAACATCAGCTACCTGCGCCCGGCACGGGTCAGCAGAAGCGTGCCCGCACACGCATCAGCGACGAACAGCTGAAGATTCTGCGCGCGCACTTCGACATCAACAACTCGCCGTCTGAGGAGCAGATCAACAAGATGGCTCAGCAAACGGGACTAATGCCAAAGGTCATCAAGCACTGGTTCAGGAATACGTTGTTTAAAGAGCGGCAGCGCAACAAGGATTCGCCATACAACTTCAACGTACCTCCAGCCACGACGCTGAACCTAGAGGAATACAAGAAGACAGGCGAGGCCAAGGTCGTGGCTCTGGATCAAAAGGAGACCGTGGCAACAACGGTGAAGAAGGAACCGGTCGAACCGAAGCCGGAGCCGGTCACGCCGCAAAGACAACCTCCACCGCTGCCACCACCACCTCCAGCCAGCGCTCCCGTCACCCACAGCCAACCTCCACCGGAGAAAATGGAGACGGCCACATCTGAAAGCCCATCGGCTGCGTCTGAAGGACGAGCTGCGTCCTTCAACTTGCCGCCGCGCAGCGTGTCACCTAGTCCTCGGCCGACGACAACCGCGCCTCCGATCGTCAGTCCCACCCGCTCGCCAGCGGCCTACTCCTCCAAGAGCGCCTCGCCAAACCCCCTCACGCTGACCAACATCCTCTCCTCTCAGCTGGGACAGAACGTGCCGCCCAGCGTCAACACCAGCAAGTATCAAGCCGGCTTCTCGGGTGGTCCGTACGCGCAGTCCTCTCTGTTCCCCGGTCTGACTAGTCCGTCGCCGAGCAACTACTCGCAATCTCCGGTCAGTCCGTCCTCGTCCTGCGGACAGTACAGTCACGGAAAGCGCGCCAACCGCACCCGCTTCACCGACTACCAGATCAAGGTCCTGCAGGAGTTCTTCGAGAACAACGCCTATCCGAAGGACGACGACCTGGAGTACCTGTCCAAGCTGCTCGGACTGAGCCCGCGCGTGATTGTCGTCTGGTTCCAGAACGCCCGCCAGAAGGCGCGCAAGGTGTACGAGAACCAGCCGCCCGTCGACACTGCCGAGGAGAGTTCGGGTCGTTTCCAGCGCACCGCCGGTCTCAACTATCAGTGCAAGAAGTGCATGATGGTGTTCCAGCGGTACTACGAGCTTATCCGTCATCAGAAGCAGCACTGCTACAAGGAGGAGGACGCCAAGCGGTCTGCCCAAGCGCAGGCGGCGGCTAGTCAAGTGGCGCTGTCCCTGAGCGAGGACTCCAACTCAAATCCTGGCGCGGTGCGGAGCGCCCTGCCGCCAAATCTATCGCCGTTCGAGTCGAAGCCGCAGCCGCAGGAGGAGAGCACGTTCAAGTGTGACAAGTGTTCGCAGCAGTTCTCACGGTTTGACCAGTGGCGCGAGCACCAGGTCATTCACCTGATGAATCCCAACCTGTTCCCAAACTTTCCCGGATCAGATGTGGTGCCTGCAACATCACCTCTGCCCCCACTCCCTCCGCTGCCACCGCTGACCAACTCGGTGTCACCGAAGCGTAAGATCTCTGTGGAGGAAGATGTCGACCACGAAAGCGAGGACCATCCACGCGACAAGCGATTACGCACTACCATCACTCCTGAGCAGCTCGAGTTCCTCTACCAAAAGTATCAGCTCGAGTCCAACCCCAGCCGCAAGATGCTCGAGACCATCGCTCAAGAGAGCGGCCTCAAAAAGCGGGTGGTGCAGGTCTGGTTCCAAAACACGCGCGCACGCGAGCGCAAGGGCCAGTTCCGAGCGCACGCACAGGTCATCAACAAACGCTGTCCATTCTGCCCGGCCATCTTCAAGGTGAAGTCCGCCCTGGAGTCGCACCTCTCCAGCAAGCACGTGGAGCAGTACGCTCGCGGTGAGATCAACATCGACTCGCTGCCAGACATCGAGGAGGAGAGCAGGACGGCCGGCGCTGCGCCCGAAACAGGCGTCGACATGCGCCGGACCGCGCCCTTCATCGCTGAGCCGGTGCCGCCGGGCGAGGCGAGGGCCGGCGAGGCGCCGCTCGACCTGAGCAGGCCGATGCGGGTGAGCACGGAGCCGGACCAGCGGCACGCCGACGGTCCGCTCACCGACTCCAGCTGCGACCCCAGCGGCGACGACTACGGCGTCTTCATGGACACCCGCTCCGAGCCGGAGTCGATGGACTACGAGCGCTTCAGCAACAACGGCTCGCCGACTTCGAGCACGGCCAGTCTGGTGCCGACCCTGGGACAGCAGCCGCTCACCCCGCACCAGGCCAAGCCCAACAAACGCTACCGCACGCAGATGTCGCAGACGCAGGTGAAGACGTGTCGGCGACGTGTCGACGTGTCGGCCACAGGTGGCCGACACGTCGACCGCCGGCAAGAAAGCAAAAGTGGTGCACTGTGTGCACGGGGCGCGGCCATGTGCACGCCGCGCACCGTCCTACCGCCACATCGGCGGCGGGCCGCGTGCGCGTGACCGGCGGCAGTGCACGGCGGTGGCGGCTGCACCTCGTCACGGCGGCGCCGGCGCCGGCGGCGCACCCAGCGCGGGCCGCACGTGCGGCGCGTGCACGTATCTCGCGCCATCTATGTGTCTGCACCGACCGGTAGGCCCTCTGCTGAGCGGCGGCGCTGATCTATGTGCCGGGCCCGCCGTCACATGGCGGACCACTCGAGCATCACACCGTCTGTGTGTATGTGTGGGTGCATGTGTGTGTGTGTGTGTGTGTTTGTGTGTGTGTGTGCACAGTGTCCGAGCCGGCGTCGAACGACAAACGACGCATCGATCCCAGCGCCCAAATGACCTCACGGTGTCATTTCGTATTCCCTTTAATTCAGCCCGAGGCGATGATGATGAGCGGTGTGGTGACGTCACGTCCGGACCGCCGCCGCCAGCTTGGGTGTGGGGGGGGGGGGAGTCGTGACAGCCGGGCGTGTGTTTGTGTGCTCGTGGCTGCGCGGCGGTGGGTGTTTGTTGACGCCTGTCAGATCGGCTTGGCCTCTCGGTGACTTCGGACGGCCGCGGTCGGGTCAGACCGATTAACGAGGCGGCGCGGTGACCCGCCGGGCCACGCCCTGTCCCTGCTGATGATCGCGGGCGGGTCCAGGACTTTTGATCTGGGGCACTTGTCTGAAGGGGTGCCGTTTCTCCGGCGTGGCGACACTGAATTTGAGGATTTTTAGGCCGAGCGGGGGCGTTAGAACGGTCTGCAGTGACGCCTTTTCTACTATGAGCGGCGCCATCGGCTGAACAATTCGTCGAGCGTCCTGGAGGGGCACCATTGTTCAGTCGGAGTGGCGCCACATCGCTATCGGGTGGGGGTGGCACACCTAGATCCGCCGGTGTTGGTGACGGTCATCAGGGAGCCCCGCCACCGACCAATGGTTGACATGGGCGTGCACGGAAGGCCAGTACAGGTATGCACCTGGCGGCAGGTGTCGTGAGTCTCCGTACGTAAGCGGCTGCAGAGCGCCTACACGGCGGGCGGCAATTAGCGTGTGAAGGCCGCTGGCCGGCAGCCTCGATTCGGGCGGCGTATAATTTCATGTCGTTATCGCTTGGCCCGTCGTGCCAAATCACCACTGCTGTTGTCGATTCAAATTCGCCGGGCGCCCACCGGCTCGGAGGTGCTGGCCGGCTACCGACCGCCGGAGCCACAGCCGTTGGTGTGGTGCCAACTGTTCGGATTCCTGTGAATGTTAGTCATTCACAGACAATGTTCACCGGGAGCATTAGGCTGAGCGAGTGATGTTGTAGTGGTGATGTGTGTGTGGCGAGGAAGGTGTAAAGCTTCAGATAGTATAATTTGGAATACGTGTGTGACTTTCATAAATAAATGCAATCGGTAAGTTCAAATCACAATATATGAGGCTGAGGAGTTAACGTTCCAAAGCGACATACTTTTTGTGGTAGCTTTCAGATGGAAGAGCAAGATTGTGAACTATGAATAGTGCTCAGCAGCTATCGCATGGTACGACCGTTGTGTACGGAATATAAGTGTTTCATAGAGATGATGGCGCGGCGAGCGCTGAAGCTTTAGACCAGGACGCGTACAGACAACAGCGAGGCGAGGTGCTTAGAAGCTCAGCTCTCAGAGCTCTTGGAAACTCTCTGGAAACTCAGTGTCTACTTGTGTGTGCATGTGTGCGTGACACTCTGGGCCGGACGGTGAGTGCGTGCCACTTTGGGTTGACACCCAGCGGTACTCACCGGTCTGGCCGGAGAGAAGCGGCGGCAGCTGCGGCGGCAACGGCTCCGACATGCCGTACATCTGCTGCAGCAGCAGCGACATGTTCTTGTTCACGGCCGGCAGCGGCTTCTCGGCCGGAGGAGGAGGAGGAGGCGGCGGCGGCTGGACGGGCGGCGGGGCGGCGACCGGCGCCGGCGGAACCGCCGGCGCGTGCGAGGAGGGCGGTTGGTAGAAGCCTTGCGGTCGTCTTGCGGTCGTTCTCGATGGCAGCGCGCACGTTGTCGATGTGCTTGCGCGTGAAGATGTGGTCCTGGATGGCATACTTGTGGCTATACTTGAAGTTGCAGTAGTTGCACTCCTCGGTGGGCCTGGCTGACTCCGGCTCCAGGCCCTGCGTCTGCTGCTGCTTCTTGCCCTTGGCGCGCGAGTTCTGGAACCAGACCTGCACCACGCGCTTGGCGAGGCCGATCTCGCTACCTAGCAGCTCACACTCGGACATGGTCGGCGTCTTGTACTCTGAGAACAGCTGCTTCATGATCTTCACCTGCGTCTGCGACATCTGCGTGCGGTAGCGTTTGTTGGGCTTGGCCTGGTGCGGGGTGAGCGGCTGCTGTCCCAGGGTCGGCACCAGACTGGCCGTGCTCGAAGTCGGCGAGCCGTTGTTGCTGAAGCGCTCGTAGTCCATCGACTCCGGCTCGGAGCGGGTGTCCATGAAGACGCCGTAGTCGTCGCCGCTGGGGTCGCAGCTGGAGTCGGTGAGCGGACCGTCGGCGTGCCGCTGGTCCGGCTCCGTGCTCACCCGCATCGGCCTGCTCAGGTCGAGCGGCGCCTCGCCGGCCCTCGCCTCGCCCGGCGGCACCGGCTCAGCGATGAAGGGCGCGGTCCGGCGCATGTCGACGCCTGTTTCGGGCGCAGCGCCGGCCGTCCTGCTCTCCTCCTCGATGTCTGGCAGCGAGTCGATGTTGATCTCACCGCGAGCGTACTGCTCCACGTGCTTGCTGGAGAGGTGCGACTCCAGGGCGGACTTCACCTTGAAGATGGCCGGGCAGAACGGACAGCGTTTGTTGATGACCTGTGCGTGCGCTCGGAACTGGCCCTTGCGCTCGCGTGCGCGCGTGTTTTGGAACCAGACCTGCACCACCCGCTTTTTGAGGCCGCTCTCTTGAGCGATGGTCTCGAGCATCTTGCGGCTGGGGTTGGACTCGAGCTGATACTTTTGGTAGAGGAACTCGAGCTGCTCAGGAGTGATGGTAGTGCGTAATCGCTTGTCGCGTGGATGGTCCTCGGTTTCGTGGTCGACATCTTCCTCCACAGAGATCTTACGCTTCGGTGACACCGAGTTGGTCAGCGGTGGCAGCGGAGGGAGTGGGGGCAGAGGTGATGTTGCAGGCACCACATCTGATCCGGGAAAGTTTGGGAACAGGTTGGGATTCATCAGGTGAATGACCTGGTGCTCGCGCCACTGGTCAAACTGTGAGAACTGCTGCGAACACTTGTCACACTTGAACGTGCTCTCCTCCTGCGGCTGCGGCTTCGACTCGAACGGCGATAGATTTGGCGGCAGGGCGCTCCGCACCGCGCCAGGATTTGAGTTGGAGTCCTTGCTCAGGGACAGCGCCACTTGACTAGCCGCCGCCTGCGCTTGGGCAGACCGCTTGGCGTCCTCCTCCTTGTAGCAGTGCTGCTTCTGATGACGGATAAGCTCGTAGTACCGCTGGAACACCATCATGCACTTCTTGCACTGATAGTTGAGACCGGCGGTGCGCTGGAAACGACCCGAACTCTCCTCGGCAGTGTCGACGGGCGGCTGGTTCTCGTACACCTTGCGCGCCTTCTGGCGGGCGTTCTGGAACCAGACGACAATCACGCGCGTGCTCAGTCCGAGCAGCTTGGACAGGTACTCCAGGTCGTCGTCCTTCGGATAGGCGTTGTTCTCGAAGAACTCCTGCAGGACCTTGATCTGGTAGTCGGTGAAGCGGGTGCGGTTGGCGCGCTTTCCGTGACTATACTGTCCGCAGGACGAGGACGGACTGACCGGAGATTGCGAGTAGTTGCTCGGCGACGGACTAGTCAGACCGGGGAACAGAGAGGACTGCGCGTACGGACCACCCGAGAAGCCGGCTTGATACTTGCTGGTGTTGACGCTGGGCGGCACGTTCTGTCCCAGCTGAGAGGAGAGGATGTTGGTCAGCGTGAGAGGGTTTGGCGAGGCGCTCTTGGAGGAGTAGGCCGCTGGCGAGCAGGTGGGACTGACGATCGGAGGCGCGGTTGTCGTCGGCCGAGGACTAGGTGACACGCTGCGCGGCGGCAAGTTGAAGGACGCAGCTCGTCCTTCAGACGCAGCCGATGGGCTTTCAGATGTGGCCGTCTCCATTTTCTCCGGTGGAGGTTGGCTGTGGGTGACGGGAGCGCTGGCTGGAGGTGGTGGTGGCAGCGGTGGAGGTTGTCTTTGCGGCGTGACCGGCTCCGGCTTCGGTTCGACCGGTTCCTTCTTCACCATTGTTGCCACGGTCTCCTTTTGATCCAGAGCCACGACCTTGGCCTCGCCTGTCTTCTCGTATTCCTCTAGGTTCAGCGTCGTGGCTGGAGGTACGTTGAAGTTGTATGGCGAATCCTTGTTGCGCTGCCGCTCTTTAAACAACGTATTCCTGAACCAGTGCTTGATGACCTTTGGCATTAGTCCCGTTTGCTGAGCCATCTTGTTGATCTGCTCCTCAGACGGCGAGTTGTTGATGTCGAAGTGCGCGCGCAGAATCTTCAGCTGTTCGTCGCTGATGCGTGTGCGGGCACGCTTCTGCTGACCCGTGCCGGGCGCAGGCAGCTGATGTTGCATGATCGCCGACTCTAGCATGGGCGGCACCATGGAGGATTTATGCTGCTGCTGCTGCTGCTGCTGCTGTTGCTGTTGTTGAGCAAGTTGCTGCTGTTGCTGCTGCTGTTGGTCTTGATTAGGGTTCGGAGGAGGCGTGGAGGCTCGACCAGGTGCGAAGACTGGTGAACTGTTGGAGGTTTTGGCAGGTGTGTTCTCAGACTCAGTGCTTGGTGCAGGCGTCGAAGGAGTCTGGCACTTCTCAGTCTGTTCCGATGTATTCGCCGTCGTTCGCGAGTCATCCATTTTGTCAACACTGTCGTTAATGCTGCTAACGGTGGCGTCGTTCTGCTCTTTGTCTGTTCCAGTGGCAGAAGTTGAAAATGAGCTATCTTGTCTTGCATCAGCAGCCGGGACATTGTGCTTCTTTTCGAATTCCTCCTTGAACGATTCAGCGTACTCCTCCAGTACATCTCTAGGAACGAGAGTCTTGTGAACCTCCTCAGTGTGTGCCTTCAGCACCCAAACACTCGAAAACTCCTTTTGACAGAGGGGGCACACGCACTTGGATACCTCTGGAACGACTTGCTCCTTCTCTTCATCTCCTTTCTTCTCCAATCCGCCAGTTTCACTGTCTTCGTCGATCTTCTTTCGTCTCTGATGGGATTCGTTGTACTGCATGACGACCTCAAAGCCGTACGTTTGCAGCAGGTGCTTCTGCAGGTGCGACGTTCGCCGCACCGGCACCACAGCTAATGCTGCTTCATCGCTGGGTTCGACTGGTAGCGGCGATCCGTTCTCCGTTTGTAGCGCTTTGGTTAGGTCAGGACCATCCTTGCCTTGCTGCTGCTGCTGTTGCTGCTGTTGCTGTTGTAGCTGGTGAGCCTTCGATTGCAGCTGCAACGCAGCCAGCACGTTCAGTCCACTGCTCGGGGCCATGCAGTAAAGTTGCTGATGCTGCTGCAGCTGGTCTGGCGTGATGAAAACAGCAGAACAGCGTGCACAGGTAGGCAGACCACCATTGCCGGCCGTGTCAGATGCCGTATCATGCTGCTTCAGCCCCATCAGCAGCTCCAGTGTGCGTCGCTGTTGGTCCTGCTTGGTTGTATCGGGAACTTCAATCAGCGGCCGGTTAAGGTCGATCATGCCAACGGACAGCAGCTCCGGGACTTTGGCAGCGCGTGACTGGTGTAACACGGATCGTATGTGGATGTCCAGAGTCTGACTCTGGCCGTACGACACTTTGCAGATGTTGCATTTGTACGGCTTGCGATCATCATCGGCGTCCTTGCTGCTCACCAACGCCTGGTGAATGCTGCTCTCTTGCTGCGACGTCGGCGAGGAGCGTGACTCCTGCATGCTCTTCTTCAACTTATGCAGGTGGCTGACCGAGTTGTAGTGGACCAGTAGGATGTTCTTCTGCGTGAAAGACTCCTTGCAGACGTCGCACTTGAAGGGCCGATTCGGATCCATGTATTTCTCCATCGGGTAGGAAAGCTTCTCTCCCTTTCTGTGCAGTAGCGTCTTGTTGTGCGCCAGGAGGTACGGCTGCCGAGTGTAGGCCACCCGGCAACGGTGGCATTTGAACTGACGCGCCTGATCGCTGTATCCGTCCTCGGCGGCGGCAGGGGTGTTGAGGAAGTCCTCCATCTGACGCTGCTCGGTCGACATCGCTTCCCGCTCGTCGTCCTCCTCGCGCTGCTCCGACTGCTCCTCGTCGTCGCGGTCGTGTTCGCGCTTGAGGATCTCGTTGGTGTTGGGGTCGAGGACCTGGCCGCCGAGACCGGCCAGCAGCAGAGGGTTGGAGAGCAGCTTGGCGCGGTGGCGCGCCAGCTCGTCCTCGCTGACCTCCGGGTGTGAAGTCTCGAGGTGCTTCTGCAGACTGAGCACGGACCTGAAGCTGCGGTCGCACACCGCGCACTTGCTGGCATCGAGAATCAGGTGATACTGCGAGTGCAGCTGCAGCTTCTCCACCGTTTTGAAGGCCAGACTGCACTGACTGCAGCGGTACTTGTAGACGTGGCGCTCAGAGACGGCCGCGATCTGTTCGGCCTTGGCGTGGATCTCGCGGAAGTGCGTCTCCATCTGCTGCACACCGGCGAAGTACTGGTTGCAGCCCTTCTTGGAGCACAGGTAGCCGAGCCCGCGCGGCGTCTGCTTCAGGTCGAACAGACCGTGTTCGTGCTGGTGCTGGCAGAGCTCATCCACGCTGTTAAAGGTGCGCGAGCACGTCTGACACCGGTACAGCTCCTCCGACTCTACCTCGTCGATGTCGATGGACTCCTTCTCGGCCTCCCTCGTCTTGTCGGCCGTGTCGGCCGCGTTGGAGCCGGGCGACGTCCGCTCGGCCTGCGAGTCGACCAGCAACATCAGCCGCTGGATGACGTCCTCGCGCGCGCGGTGAGCCTCCAGCAGGTGCTTCTCCAGGTGCTGGCGCGACTCGGACAGCTCACCGCACAGCGGACAGGCCGACCGGTCCGCCTCGCGCCGCGCCGCCTCGGCCGTCTGATGTGTATGTGATTTGGAGCCGTCTGTGTAGATCATGTTGTGATTTGCATATCGTGATGTGAACTGGAAGAAGAGTTGATGTATTTCTGCGTCTGTGTATGTGTGCTTTGGATTGTCTATAAGGAGGTTTGTCGTGGGTGTTTCGTGTTTCCACCAGGCAGTGGGTGGTGGTAGTGGTTTGGATGTGGGTAGTGTAATATGTAGTATATTTGCGTGTTGGTGGATGCAGCAGCCTATTGTAGCTTTGAGTGGTGTTGTTGTCATGAGTTGGTGTACACGTGTGGTGCGGAGTTTTAGTGCCTGTGTGCATGGGTGTTGTATAATGAGTTGCGTTTTGTAGTGATGTCTTAATAGTGCTTCTTTGCGTCTGTGCTGTAGTTCTGGCATGTGGTTATATGTGTGGAGAGCGAGGTAAGGTGAGGTGGTGTATGCTCCTGTGGCTATTTTTAGACATTGATGTTGCAGTGTGTCTATAATTTTGAGGTTTGATTTAGCAGCGTTTTCGAAGAGTGGAGATCCGTATTCCAAAATTGGCCGAATGAGTGATTTGCAGAGAGTTCGAAGTGTGTTTCGATCGGATCCCCAGTTTGTGGCAGAAAGTGCTCGGAGGAAGTTTATTCTTTTCGATCCGCGTTTCTGAATGTCTGAGATGTGTGGAAGAAAGGAGAGTCGTGGGTCTAATGTGATGCCTAGGAATTTTGCTCTGGGAACGAATGGTATGGGTGTCTGGTCTATTTTTAGTGGATGTTCATCTGTGTGTTTGTGGTAACCGAAAAACATACATTTGGATTTGTGTGGTGCGATGTGTAAATTTAGTAAGGCGAGTTTGTTATGTAGTTCAGTTAGTGCGTTTTGTAGTATTGTTAGTGCGTGATTTGGTGTTTCTTGTGATGTCCAGATTACTATATCGTCTGCATAGATTGCAATTTTGGCCGGAAAGTTGTCGGTGATGACTGAATTTAGACCTAAAATAAAGAGAAGGGGACTAAGAAATGAACCTTGCATTAGACCGGTTGTAGGAGTTTAGTGTCTGAAGTGTGAGGTCCAATTTTGACTTGAAATGATCGGTTTAGTAGGTAGAAATGGAGGTAGTGTAAGAGTCTGCCCTGTATGTCTAAGTTTTATAAGTGTTGTAAGAGTGCTGTTATGTTGATAGTGTCATAGGCTTGTTTAAGATCCAGGAAGACGGCGATCGTGGATCGTTTCTTGGCCGCCGCTTCCTGGATGTGAGTGATGAGATAGGTGAGGTTGTCAAGTGTTGGTAGGTGTTTGAAGAATGAATAGTGTATATTGTCTGGTCCTACGCTTGTGTTTCCTGTTTGTGCAATTGCCAGTTGTAGTTCTGTGAGTGTGAACCTAGTGTTGTAAAGATGTGGACGTGTGTGTCTGATGGGGGGTGGGGGTTGCGCGGGAGAGTGGATGAACTAAGTTGGTAATTTTGTGCGAAGATGTTAACTATTGTTTGTGGGTCGGTAATACTGTTGTTGTTGTGTCTGAGGCTTTGTCTGGTGGTCTTCGTCGGTGTTGAAATGTTTTAAGGAGTGTCCAAATTTCGCCGAGAGGGGTGAATCTATTAAATTGATTGCAAAATATATTCCAGGAGGTCTTTTTGGCTTGTCTGATGGTGCGTTTGCATAGTGCTCTGTTTTGTTTGTATGCTGTGAGTGTTTCCGGTGTGTGGTGTCTTTCATATCTGTGTCGTACGTGGTTCCTCGCGCGGATCGCCCGGTGGCACTCTTCGCTCCACCAGGAAACCGCGCGAGGTTTGTGTTGGTGTCGTGGTTTTGTTTGTGGTATGTGTTGGTGTGCTGTGGTAAGAAGCATGTCGGCGTATTGTTCTGCTGAGTATTGTGGGTTGTGTGCTGTTTGTGCTGCTAGGGATTCTGAAAAGGGGGCCCAGGATGCTTTTTTGAGGTTCCACCTGGGGGTTGGGTGGGCCGGTGGTCGGGATTTGGTGGAAGGTAATGGTGATGGGTGCGTGGTCGCTTAAGTGGGGATCGGAGTCGGCTGTCCAGGATAGGGTGAGGGCTATGCGTGAGGAAGCTAGTGTTATGTCTGGGGTGGTAGGAAGAAGGGAACTAATTGGGACGAGGTATGTTGGTGAGCCGGTGTTGAGTATTGTGAGGTTATGCTGTGCAGCCCATATGATGAGTGTGAGTGCTCTGTGATCGGGTTGTGCTGTGCGAGTGTCCCACAGTGGGTGGTGTGAGTTGAAATCTCCTGTGAGTATGACAGGGGTGTGAATTTGATCAAGTGTCTTGTTTAATTCCGAGAGGGTTTCTGTGTTTCGCGAGGGGGTGTCGTATACGTTAATGAGTGTGTAAGCTGTGTTGTGTACGTGGATTTCAGTGAGTAATATGTCTGATGTGGTGCTGAATTGTATCAGGCGGTGCGGTGTTGTGTTCTTAATGTATGTGCACACTCCGCCTGATCTGTGTATGTTGTGTGTGTCTTGTCTGTGTAGTGTGTAGTGAGGAATGTTAAAGTTAAATTGATATGGGTCGTGAGGTTTGAAGTGTGTTTCCTGTAGGCATAGTGCTGTGTGATTTGTTTGTAATGCGTAATGTTTGAATTCGTTCCAATGTCTAATGAGGCCGTGTGTTCCATTGTATGATTGTGTTAATTGTTTTTGTGTGTTGGCGCGCGTAAGTGGTATTTTAGGTGAGGTTGGTCTTGGTGTGTTTTCAGTGTCTTTGGTGGTTTGTGGGCAGGGGGTGGTCTCTGTTGTGGGCGGAGTGTCCGCTCTGTGTCTGTTGAAGAGTGTTCTATGTCAGCATGTTCCTCTGTGTCTGTGTCCTGGTCTGTGTATGTGCGGATTGTGTGTGTTGGTGACCCGTCTGTTGAGGGAGAGGTCTGTGGATATGGTGAGGCTGTTGGCCGTTGGGGTGGTGGCGGTGGACGTTGGGGGGGGGGGGGGTCGGTGTCGTTTGGCGGGTTGGTGGTGGTGGTGGTTGGTGTGTCGGGCGCTGTACTGAGGTGCATGCTGGTGTTGGTGCTCGCGTTTTACGTGCGCTGGTGGTGGGTGTTGGTGTGGGTTGTGGTCGCGTTTGATTTGTTTGTGGGTAGGTGTTTGTGTTGTGCTTGTGTCGGGTGGTGGTGGGTGTGGGCAGAGCCGGGTACTCTGTGTGGTTTAGTGGTGGTGGTGGGGGTCTGTAACCCGGCTCTGTGCGGCGGGTCGGCCACGCCGTCGGCGGGTCGGCCAACGCCCTCCTGGCCAGGGACAGCTCCATGCCCTCCAGGTGGACCAGGCGGAGAATTTCCTTCTCCGCCGTCCACCGAGGGCAGGAGCTGTCCCCGGCCTCGTGCTTCCCCCGCAGGCGGCGCAGCAAGGCCCGCCACCTGGGCATGTTGTGGTGTTATGGGGTCCAGCGCATTTTCCGCATGTGTTGGTGTTGGAGTGGCACCCCACCCCCTCAGTGGCCGTATCGCTGGCACTTTTTGCAGCGCCGAGGGAGGGATGCATGTGGAGTGACGTTGTATCTTAGGTATCCGGCTTTGAGGTATTTGGGTGGGGTCCGGGTGCTGAATGTTAAGATGATAATGTGGGTGTGTGGTCGTCCAGGTGTTTGAGGCGGCCGGTATGCGGCAGAGACACCCTGACTCCCAAGTCTGGAGACCAGGGTCTCCACCGCGATACCGATAAGTTCTCGTGCGTGTATTGTTCCTTGAGAGGTGTTGAGTTTCGTGGCTGGAGTGATGGTGATGGGTGTCTGGTGTATCATGTGTATGGTGGGGAACATTTTGCTGTCGATGTCGGAGTGTGCTTGTATCAGGAGTGCCCTTGATCTGATTTGCTTGGAGTGTAGGGCACTCCTGTGTATTTGGCGATCTCCTCCTCCACCAACCAGGGGTCGAGGGAGCCCATGGGCCGTTCCCCATGGGCCGTTCGCCCGTTCCCCGGCGGCAAGGAAGAAATCGCCGGTTGGCTGGTTTGTGGAGTGCATGTTTTTGGTCATGTCGTTAGTGGAGTTGTATGCGTTTGGTTTATATGTGGCGTTGAATAAAGGGTGATAAGTGGCAGGTGAGTGGCGCAGTACACAGTTACGGTATAGTTTGGCGGAGGGTTCGGAACAGTAGGGGGCAGATAAAAAGGAAGAGAACGGAAAGAAATCAGAAACTGCGTGAAGTAAGCACGTTCAGAAAAGATCAGATAAAGATCGTGCAGAAGGCACTAGAGGGAAAGTCGGGGGGGTGGGGTGAAGGGAGCCCGGGGTGGGAGTGAGTGGCAGCACCGCTGGACTGACCGTTGAGAGTAAAGACGTCGTTGAAGCGGAGAGCTGGGCACTGGTCCGAAGATGAAGCACTGTCACTGGTGATAGTAGATGTAGAAGGTGTGAAGAGTAAAGCTGTCTTGAAGATGTCGCAAGGTCGGTCTTGAAGGTTTGGGAGATTGAGCTGAGGTCTGAGAGATGGAAGATGGAAAGGTAGTGGTGGTGTGTGGGAGGTGGGAGGGGGCTGAGGTGCGAGGTGTGTGGGCCGTGTGTAAGTAAGTGTATGGTGGATGGTGGTGTGGCAAGTGGCAGGTGGCAGGTGGCAGGTGGCAGTTGGCTGTTGGCGTCTTCCTTGGCTCCAGGTGCGCTTGCCGCGGTCTTCGGTGTTCCTCCGAGCAGCAGGCGGTCATCCTGCTGTGTGCAGCAGGCGTGTGCTTCCCTTCTTCTATCCGATTGCGTAGACGTGCTAGCGAAAGATTATGATACGTACTTTTCCGCTTACGTACTTTTACACATACGGACATTTTCGCTTACTTACTTTTGCGCATGCGTACATTTGCGCTTGCGTACATTTGCAATTACGTACATTTACGCATACGTACATTTGCGCACACGTAAATTTGCGCTTCGGAACATGTGCGCTTGCGTGCATTTGCGCATCCGTAAATTTGCGCTTTCGTACATTTGCGCATATGTACATTTGCACTTACGTACATTTGCGCTTACGTACTTTTGCGCTTACGTACATTTACGCTTACGTACATTTGCGCATACGTACATATGCGCATACGTAAACGTGCGCTTTCATACACTTGGGTTACGTAAAGCTGTACTGACATACCTTTGCATTTACGTACTTTAGCGGTTACGTACATTTGCGCATACGTACATTTGTGGATACGTTCTTTTGCGATAAAGTACACTTGTGCATACGTACATTTGCTCTTACGTACATTTGCGCATACGTACATTTGCGCATACGTACATTTGCCATACGCACATTTGCGCTTACGTACATTAGCCATACGTACATCTGCGCTTACGTACAATTGTCATACGTACATCTGCGCTTACGTACATTTGCTTACGTACATTTGGGTACGTATATCTGCCATACGTACAATTGTCCTTACGTACATTTGTCCTAGAATCGTAAAACCGGCTAATGTTCGGATCCATCTGCGGTGCACTCGTCAGGCGTCATAAGCGGACATGATACCGGTGGCGCCGCTCTGGTGGTGGGTTTGTGAAGGAACACCACCAGGGTGGGCTCGCTTTGATTAATGCTATATTCTGGTTACTAGACGAGGTGCAAGTAATTTCCAATGGTCTAATTTAAACAACATTGAAACAAGCTCTCTTATGATGTGTAGTTCGTTTTATTTTCAAATCATTTCACCCTGTCACTTTGCCCTTAAAGTGAAATGGGAGCAATTGGCCACTCAACATCTTGTGATAAACACGTGTCATACATCTTCTGTGTGACGTCCTGACAATTTCCAATGTTCTTAGCGAAACGAAAATCAAAGGTGCAACATTTTATATCATCTTGAATAACTTCCATGAAGGTTTAACCATGTCACTTTTGTACTCAATTCCGGAATTTGGGTCCAAAATTATCACATTGCATCACTTTATATTGTATATCAGATGTTCTACATTACCGAATTAATTTCCAATAGTCTTAAATAAACCGACATAAAATCCGCTGCCTTCTGATGCCATATTCGACTACTTCTATAAATATATAACCGTTATTTTTGCACTCAATTCCAGGATTTGTGTCTATAATTATCACTTTGTATTACTTTTAATTGCATATCAGATGTTCTACATTAGCGAATTAATTTTAAATTGTCTCAAATAAACCGGCATACAATCAGCTGCCTTCTGATGCCATACATGACTACTTTTATAGATGTCTAACCCTGTCACTTTTTACCTTTTGACATGAAGCTTTGCAACATTATTGACGTTCTGGCATGGCTCGATGCATGTCAAGCGCCGACGGTTGCTGCCTAGAGGACCCGTAGGGCCGCCGAGCGGTGGCACGATAGAAAGTAAAGCTCCACCCTTCAACAATACTAAGCAACATCGGCTCTGCCACGCCAAAATGGTGTAGGAGAAATTCAGGTTGTAGATGCATTCTTTCCCTTCAACGCCCATAAGCGTAATGTTCTTAAACAATTTCGCCAAAATCTGTCGGCCTCAACTATGATGGTGGCGGAACTCATGCCAGGCACATTGTCTATCGTTTCAAATATTGGGCGCTGTATGACCAACGCAGTCGATGCGCCCTTAAGCCCAAGTAACCAACCAACCAAATATGAAAATCTGCCTGTAACTTTGGCGTTGGGGCCCATCAGAGATCAAGAAAGTCGCCAACTTGCCTACGCCGGTAGGTAGCAAGATTGGCCCTCAATATCTCACTCAAGTAGCAATTTATCCATGACGTATTGAAATAAAAAGAAGTGACTGGTCACGAATGCTTTCCACAAAAACTAGTTTTGTAACGAACAGAAGACATCCAGATTATGAAATATCACCGACTAAAAGGCTGCTACAGTATTGAGCGATACTGCATCACCCCATGGGTTTGCTCATGACATCGGTGGTTGCTTAATTAATACAGTACTATTTTGGTACTGAGTATCCGTTTACGAACCATATTATTCCAAGACCCATCTCTATGTCATTGTATATAGAAGGATGAATCGCCAACGCTTACTTCACCAGGTAACAAGTGCTGGTAACCTTGATTGTGTTATTGGGCGTGATATGCACATAAAAAACATGTATTGCACATCATAATACATTTCTAGGCCTTTAAATAATAAATTAAACTATAATTAGTTGATTTATGGTCATATCAATGAAAAACTAGCAGCAGGCACCCCAAAAGAACCATAGTGCAGGAACAAATAACGCCAACGCGACCGCCAACTTCTGGGTAACGTGTTACTTGGGTTACAATTCTGGAGTAGAGCAGGTGGCGTTGCGAACAAGTGAGGAGCTAAAAAGGTGGCAGCACCGTCGCTCACAAGGAACAATATCATTTAAGCCGGACCCAGGTAGCAAAAAGTGCATGTTTTGTTCTCGTAGGTAGCAGTCTAGAAACATTCTTGACCTCTGGGGCCCACTAACATTCAGGGAATAGGAATCCCGCGCCCCGCCATGTTATGAATGGCGGGCGGTTGGTGACTGGCCGGAGGCGTCCGGCGGCCGGCTGTCTATGGTGGAAAATAGTTCAAAAAGGAAATACGGAAAGTAACAATATGCGCAATATGTCACTGCAAGTGGCAATAAAATTGACGTCTGAAGGGAAGCTAACTTTCATAAGTGCACTTCGCATCATATTTTATGGAGACAGTCTCATAAACTAACTATATTCTTCGCGCACACACTCGTGAGCATACGGGACCGCTTGTCGGGGGCGCATGTTTCAGAGTTCTTGAATAGCACCTGTTTTCTTTCTTTACTGGAGATCCCTCGATGTCCGCACTAACATTGCGTCTGACGCCTAACGTGGTGTTTTGTGCCTTCTCTTAACTCAATTACGGCAGGCTCGTTTAGGTGCGAATATGAAAGTGTATTCCGCTTCTCCCTCCTGAGAACTCTGAATTGATTGGGATGATTTCAAAACTGGATGGCACAAGCGAATTCTGCTCGCATAATTTGTCCTTTTAGAATGTCAAAATGCCAAAATATTTCCCAATGTTGAAGTCAGGAGGATAACTGGTCGGACATTGATCGAAGCGATTTGGGGCTATCCTTGTATTTTGCACCGGTAGTATTGTGCATGGAGAGGTAGAAGCTATTCCTAATGATCCAAAGCACCATTTGGTGTCCATACATGCAGATGTAAAACAACCAGTGGTGCAACTAGAAGCATAATGATCGGTGTGTATATCATGTTATATTCGTGTCTGGTCCATCGCAGTCAGTGCTGCAAATGTTATTATGTTGTCATTCTCACCTAATGTCAATATTTTCTCCATATCATTCAGATGTACATTGAGTTACAGTTTTACTTCAGTCTGAATCACTCGCATCAAAATACATATATAAATTGCACCATTGCACCATAAGTCGTAATATCAATAATTCCCCGTATATTTCAGATGCACACTCTGACGTACAGTTTTACTTGAACATAAATCACTCGCAGGAAAATACATGCGCAAATCAGAGTCGTCGACGCACAAATGCTGAATACACACATATAATATATAAATAAACATATAATATTATATATTATATATATATATATATATATATATATATATATGTATATATATCATACATATTATATCAGATATTTATATATATATATAAATATATTTCTTTATTTTAAAA